>VZTL01047347.1:176297-197441 GCA_013400535.1 Scopus umbretta
TTTTTGGGCGCTGTATGGACCTCCTGCATGCATCCCAAGCTTGAAGGTTCTGGCAGTTGCCTTCCAAGCACCATCCGGCAGCTCTGGCTTTGCTGCCCCACTGTCTCCTTCCCGCATGGAAACACCGGGTGAGGAGTTTCTTCCGAAACAAACCTTGCGTTGGCAAGGCAGCCTCATCTCTGTTTCATGCATCCTTGCCTTCAGCATGGGGATGGAGCTTGCATCCCAGGAAAATAATATGTATCCAGGAGGCCAAGACAAACAATGTCTGCCTGCTTTTTTTATGACCTCTTGTTCCTCCCAGCCATCAACACTATTCCCTTAATAAAGGATGTTTTGATCTCTGTAGGGGATTTCCTTACTTCTCACGGTTAAAGCTAAGGCGGTTGGCAAAGGGAAGACCTGGAGAGACCAGGGGCTCCTGCTCTCCACAGCCCTTTTCATGGCAATGCTTTGATTTAGATCCTCATTCCATTTCAGAACTGGGGATGATGAGCAGGTTTTAAACTGAAACAGGGTAGATTGAGATTAGATATTAGAAAGGAATTCTTTACTGTGAGGATGTTGAGGCACTGGGACAGGTTGCCTGGAGAAGTTGTGGATGCCCGATCCCTGGAAGCGTGCAAGGCCAGGCTGGATGGAGCTTTGAGCAGCCTGATGTAGTGGGAGGTGTCCCTGCCCATGACAGGGAGGTTGGAGCTAGATTATCTTTAAGGTCCCTTCCAAGCCAAACCATTCTATGATCCTGTGAAGAGGGCTGTGAGATTTTTAGTGGGAAACGTAGGCAGTGCATTTTGACGAAAGGTGAGATGCCTCAGCTGATAGCCATCTCCCCCAGGACTAACCCAGCGGCTGGTCTCATCCTGGTGTCTTCAAGTGCGGATGGTGGCCCCACCACCCCCAGGGCCCTTTGAAAACCCTACCAACAACATTGGGTAGGTGCAAATAATTCAGCCCAACACCTGGGACAACAGCATCAATGCTCTACTTAAAGCCCTAACTCCTGACATCAGATGTTGGCTTGGGTTGTCGGCTTTGGCCAGTGGAGTGAAGGGGAGAGCAGGACGTGCTTCTGCCTTGATGGTTTGAAGGAGAAGCTCAGAAACTTGTCTGCCATGCAGACTTAGAGGCAAAGAAGTAATTTGTTTAAGCCATGGGAATTTTTTTTTGGAAACTGCCAGAGGGGTTTTGAACCTCCAGGGCTTGCAGTTCCAAGTTCGACAATTAAAAGTTTGGGGTATTTAGTGAACTCTGCATAGCTGTTTTTCCTCTTTCATACTTCCATCATACCTTCTAATTAATTCTCTTTAATTGCTTTTAATTTCCTTTCCTCCTTATTTCTCCCTCCGTATAACTAGTGCTGTCATCCTTTTAGTTTGCCTTTCATGTTAGAGACTCTCTATTTGATTTCGTTTCACCCACGTTGTGTCTTGCAGCTATTTCATTCCTGGAAAGCTCCGGAGATAAAATCTAAGTGGATTCAGAGAACCTAAAAGGATCGCATGCTTCGTGGCTTTCTCTTTAGTAATATAGGAGATAAACAGAACGTAATAAAAGATCCATCCTCCTTGGAAAAGCGCCATTTTCCATCACCTGTAGTTTTGTGGTACCGTCATGCTATGGATGCTCTTAGTCACCGGTGACAAGATAAAGAGCCTCCCGGTATCTAACGCTGGCGGGTGTCTGAGGCTGAAACGGGCTCTCAGGATGACACACCGTCTCGCTGTATTTTGATTTACTCACCACCGCCGCCGTCCTGCCCGCTTACCCGGCAGCCCCCCCCAGATTCCCACCGCTGGGACAGCCGGCACAGGGGCTGGCACCTTGCTGGCAGCTGTGATCCGTGCCTGGACAGGGGGCACAGGGAGGGTGGCAGGGCACGGTTTTCGACCAGATGAGGATCTAGCCTGTTATTAAAATTTTGACATTTGTCTCTGACAGCTCTTGGTTTTAATGTGTGGTAAAGAGCACGGTGCATTTTGATTCAGGTACTTTCCAGCCCAGTCAAAAAATAAAAGCAAGCAAAACCACTGACGAATGCTCAAAAGAGTCTTAGAGACTCAGATCCAGCCCTCAGCGGGTGGCTATCAGCAGAGCTCTGTGGAGCTTGGACAATATACACCATCTGAAGAGCTGCCTGAGGTTAGGGAATCATATGTTTAAGTTTTCTATACCGTCTCCCTTCTCAAGTGGAATCAGGGTTGCTTTATCTGGTCTAACCTCTTTTTCTGCTGCTCCTCCATTCATAATGGTATTTAAACACTGTATACCCTATGCTTTCCATGGTCCAAAGCTACCAGGCCTTCAAAACCTCCTTGGCAGCCTTACTCCTAGCTGCTGAAGGATTTACGTTGCCAGTGCTATTGTTTTATTGCCTCCAAGGACTGCGGGAGCAAGAGCAAGCAATGCTCTGAGTACAGAGCTATGTTTCTACTAGGCTGCGTTGGTGCTCGGCATCAGGCTCTCTAGCAAAGGTGTTGGCTGGACAACATCCATCCAACGGAGTTAATTGAAGTGGTGGGGGTTTCCTCTTTTCTTTGGAGGAAAAAATGACCATCTAATTCCATCTGGAATTGGCCCAGTTGCCTACTTGATATTAGAATGCTGATAAAGCCCTGGAGGAGTTAAAGCTGGGATCATGAGGAGTGTGGCTGGTAGTCAGCCAGGGACCTTGGTGGTGAGGAAGGTCTCGGTGGAGTGCAGAAGGTAGTGTGGAGCAGCCAGGGCTGTCCTGGCTGCTGTGGGTTGGGGACATGCACCTATGGTAGCGTCGGGTTGTGGGACAGTGTTTCAGATACTGGTGGAGAAACTTCTTTGGCCTAATCCAGACACCGGAACGGAAAGAAACAGCTGAGTTTGGGTGGAAACCATGGCGGTGAAGTCAGCAGCGGGAAGAACGTGGTCCTGGGACTTTAGGGTGCCAGGAAGAGCAGTGCTAGACAAACACATCTTCTGCCACCAAGAAGGCTGATTCATGCTACCTTGGAAGTTTAGTGTGGATTATTGTTGTTATCCTACTAGCAGTCTGAATAGTGGTAGTAGTAGGGTCCCCAGCCAGTCCCCCCTGAGTTGGTAGCCTGTTCTGGTGGGTGGCCATCACGGCGAGATGGTGGAGCAGACAGGGTGGGAGATGTTCAGGGCTGGTCTGTGAGCTGCAGGGTCTGTTTTTGGAGAACCTAGCAGCTGGAAGTTCCCTTTTATAGGGTGGTGCAGGGCTGTTAAGGAGGTCTTAGTGAACTGTCCCTCTTTGACAGGGGAGAAGTACTACAGCAAATACTGCTCTGTCCAGGTGGCGCCACGCTATGGCCAGAAGTTGGTGGCAGCCAGGTTAGCCCTGGGGCTGTCCCCGCTGTCTAGGAGCCCAGGACTGAAGTGGCTTTGGGCCAGGCGGTCACCAAGATGTACTATTTTACAACGAGCTGATCTGAGCACTCTGCACCTTTGCATTTGTGGGTGAATCATCCTGGTGAGAGCTGAGAGCAAGCGAACGATATCCAGAGGCGCTGAGATGGCAGTGGCGCAGGTTGCTGGCAGCCCCAGGCTGGGTGGCAGTCGTGGGTGAGCCTTCTTGTCCCCGTCCTGTCTGGGCATGTCCTCGTGGCTGAAGCTGGCGCTGAGATCAGGGGGACTGAGGGAGAGCAGCTGGCTGCAGACTTGGCCCCTGGTCCCAAGTGCAGCGTCTTCTTCTTGGGACTTCGGGGGACCATAGAATCACAGAATGGTTTGGGTTGGAAGGGACCTTTAAAGATCATCTAGTCCAACCCCCTGCCATGGGCAGGGACACCCTCAACCAGATGAGGTTGCTCAGAGCCCCGTCCAACCTGACCCGGAATGTTTCCAGGGATGGGGCATCGACCGTCTCTCTGGGCAACCTGGGCCAGTGTTTCACCACCCTCAGCGTAAACAATCTCTTCCTTCTATCTACCCTGAATCTCCCCTCTTTGAGTTTAAAACCATCACCCCTTGTCCTGTCGCCACAGGCCCTGCTACAAAGCCTGTCCCCATCTTTCTTCCGAGCCCCCTGTAAGTGCTGACGGGCCCCAACCAGGTCTCCCCGCAGCCTTCTCTTCTCCAGGCTGAACAACCCCAACTCTCCCAGCCTGGCCCCGCAGCAGAGGTGTCCCAGCCCTCGGATCACTCTTGTGGCCTCCTCCGGCCCCGCTCCAACAGGTCCAAGCGGCAGGACCTGGAGGTTCTTCTCCAGGGTGTGATGGGGACGCTTACGTCTCCTCTTCAGCATCTCTGAAAAAAAAGGCACCACAAGCAAGTTTTGGGGAGCTAACCTTCCGCTGCCACCTGTCCAAGAGCTTGGCAGACCCTCCATCACCCCTGAGCGAGACAGGGCGCTTTATTTCTTCAGTAGGGACCAGGTCAGCTTCTTGGCCAAGCATCCCCCGGCACTGTGCTCCTGACTCTTCCCACTCCCGTCTTAACAGCTGTAAAGATCGGGGTTGCCAAGGTCTTCCCGTTGCTATAGTGAGATTAGATAGGGCAGAGTGCTGCATTCCCTCTGCCGAGGGGAGAAAACACTCCCATCCTTTCCCTGGGCTTCACCAGTGAGCTTTTTTTTCCTCCACCAGCAGCTACTAATTGCACCTGAAAGACACACTATGTATTTCGCTGAAATTAATATTTCATAGCCTTTAAAAAAAAAATTAATTATCGAGACATTTTCTTCTGGAATCAACTTAAGAGACTCTCCGGCTGGAACGAGTTTACAGCACTAACTGTGAAGTTAAAATATTTATCTTCATAAACACGTCACTCGAGCCATACTCTTCCTCGCAGGGTAATTAGCGAGAGGCACGTTAGTCCAATCAGCAGGTGCCTGGGAGACACAGATTTGCCTTTTGCTTCTGGGCGTGGTGAGGAGATGATTTATTAAACGAATTTGAGAGCTGCGAGTCTGGCCAGACCTCTGAGTCAAACCGCTGTAGGAAAAAAAAAAAGCCACCAGCCGGAGCGTTTGCAGGCAGAAGATGGGGCACAGTCGTTTCAATACACTCGATTATTTGCTGATGTGGAGGTGTCCTTCCCAAAAACTCCCGAGGACATACAGCGACTGACCCGGGGACCAGATTGCGAGAGGTAGTTTTTGTTTTCGTTTTCTTGGTGCGCCTGGGGACTGGGTTTGGTTTATATAAGAATTTGGGTGAGATTTCCCTGAATAGAGGAACGCGCGGCTTGGGGGATGGCACGTTGTCCCTCCCCTCTACCTCCTTTTTTGGGTTTAAAATGTTATTTTTGAGGCCATAAAGTTTAACCCTCTATAGCCTGGGACCAAACACGCCCTGGAGAGGGATCTCTGTGGTCTATTGGGTGTGTGTGGGATGGAGGGTTTAGGAAATGGTATGGTTTTTGGACTTGAGGCTGAATTTTGTGTGTATCGGGTGCTGGTACCCCAGGATACGGAGTGGGGTGAAGGACATGTGTTCCCAGGGTCTTCTGCACATGTTGCTGCAGGGTGCATATCCCGAAGCTCACATCTTTGCTGGGGGGCCAGAGATGTTCGTGTCTGTAAACCTCTCCAGTCCTGAGACTGGTGAGGAGCGTGCAAGGGAAGAACTAGTGGTGGCCCCATAGCCTAGGAGAAGGTCCCTGGCTGGTGGCAGTGGCAGCCTGGTAAAGATTATTCAAGCTGAAGGTCTGTCACTGGGTTTTTCTCTCTGAAATCCCCTTCTACTCTTGGGGCCCCCGTGTCGTTTATCCAAACGACACAAGCAATGACACACGACCTGACTGAGATCATTCCAGGGTCTTGCACCCCAGTCGATGTGTGGGGCTTGCCGTTTGCTGCAGCTGTGGAAAGCTGGAGTGGGATTAGCAGAAGAGGTGTCTGATGTCTGCCAAGTTTCTCAGGTTCAGAGCAGAGAAGTGGAAAATGCAGGTGATGCTGCGTTTGTGGCCTGGGAAGGGTCTGGTTTCCCATCCTCTGAGCAGATAGATGTATTCTTAGCACTGGTCGAGATACATAAGTCTTCCTCTCCAACAGAAAACCTAATTTTTTAGTAAAAATTTAGAATCCAGGTCTCCTGAGCAGCATTGCAAGTTACTCAGAGGACTGTTGTCGGAGATCCAGGTTTCTGTAGGAAACCAGTTCTTATGGAGATTTTCTGGTGGGTCCCAATTTGTGCTGCTGTTAATGCTTGCCTGCTGTCTGCCCTTGTCTACTTGACTCGCCATCTGCTGAACTTCTCCCAGATGTGCTGAGGCTTACAGCCGGAGGGGGTTGTCAGAAGATCTTTCCCTTAGTTTGTTTGCAGGATTTGCTGTAGCAAACATCGCTTGATGTTGATTGCCTGGTCTGCTCTGCTTCAGCAAACTCATATCTTGATGCTCTCCTTGCTCCCACCGCTGCTCTTCACTCGTGGTTGGGCTGGGAAGCACCGGCTGGTGCTCTCCACACACTGCGTTCACACGTTTTTCCTTAGCTCTGTCATGACTTAGTCTGATCATCGTTCAGGGGTGATGGCTAAATGGCACGGAGTGTGCTCAGCGCTAATCACTTGCAGGAGATGTATTCAAAGGTTACATCCTGGTGGTAAATGTCATGCCCTGTGCAGTTCAATCAGGGCTGATATTTATGTGATCGTGCTCGACTGTGCCGGGTGGTGAGCTCTCCTCTTAGGGAAACCCAGATATTTTGGTGGCAGTAGGATCTAACCCCCATTACTAGGAAGTTTTATTGGCTTCTTCCCTGCCCTGTTCCGGCAGATGGTTCCTGCTGCCGCTTGGGTTCCAGCTGCCACAACAAGCGTCCTTGGTTGACAGCAACAGGGACCTTTTGAAGGAGCAGCAGCTTCTGCTTCACTGTGGTATGGCCAAGAGAGTGAAGTGTGACATGCTGGCATCGTGGTTAGTGCGCCGGGTAGGCAGGAGGAGGCTGGACCTGGCCAGGAGGATGGTTTCTGGTCCAAGTCCTGCATCATTTTGATATAAAACAGTGGGGGGACTCCCCCATACCTCCTCCCTGTCTGGCTCCTGTGCCAGTGGAGGAGCTTGGTGGAGGTGTGATCATGCATGTGGGACTGGGCAGAGCCTGGGCCCTGGTGTGAAACCCACCCATGGGTGTCCAGGGGAAGAAATCTCATTCCTGAAAGCCGTACAAGCTAAAGGACGTGGTTGCCCACAGTGGAGTGGGTTTATTATACGTTTCAGAGAGAGGAGTGTTTTGGGATCGAGTAAAACTTGGTACAAGATGCTCTCAGGGGTTTCCAGGGATGCGCAAAACTTACTGGGATTTTTAGGGAAGGACCAAGGTCTCAGGAAGGGAGGGATCAGATTGGGCTGGGGAAGAACATGCAAAGGAAAATAGAGGGAAAAGGGGAGAAAAGCAGATTCCCTGGATGTGGGGATAAGGAGGGAGTGTCACAGCTGGGATGGAGACTAAATCTGATGTCTGGGGAGGGCGTACTGGAGGCTGGATAGCAGGAAGCTAGCCGAGATGATGAAGAGAAGGTCGATGGTAGACCAGCAGTGGGAATGAAAGGAAAGTAACAGCAGCAGGCTGCACGGGGGCAATTGCATTGGGTGCTCTCAAACTACCATGGAGACCTTTGAGCGTGGGGCATGTCATACCTGGAGTACTTAATCGTGCTTACAGCTGATGAACTACTCAAAAAGCGTGTTTCATACTGTATGAGAGAGTGGGGGATGTGTGTGAGCGAGATGCTCGGCCCTCGTCCGTGCCCAGGGGCAGAAGTTGGCTGGTCCACCAGCACGTAGGTATCAGCCACGATGAAAAAAATCCATATGTTGCTGCTGCATGGGGAATGTGGAAAAGAGCTGGGATACGGTGGGAGGGCAGGGAGAGGGGAGGATATGCTTCCAACTGCCTTGAGGATCATAGGGGGCACTTGGAGCTCTTCTTGGTTGTTCAGGTGTCCAGTTTTTTGGTGTTGCAGCCAGCCCTGCCGGCTGTGGTGCTCATCTCCCGCTTCCCCAGCGATGCCAGAAGACATGCATTATGTATGGCCACTAAAACTCTCACCCTGTTGCTTCTGATTACAGAGAAATTACAGGTTACTGGGCCAGACTGTGCAGCCGGTGACGTCTGTGGGGCTTTGATGCCCCCGAGCCGAATTCGGGCAATGATGCATTACTAAATGCAGGTGCTTGGCAGCAGCCTGACCTCAGCCCTGGAGCTCCTGGTTATCCAAAGCCCAGATTTCACAGGGAATTTGCAAGCTCCAAGACTTGCCTCAGATCGTTTGCATAATTTTTTTTTTCTTTTTAGTCCTCCAAAGCTTTGGGCAAGGCATGTGTTTCGGGTGCTGTTTCCCGTGACTCAGAAGATAACTAGCAGTTGGCCGTGCTCACCTGGTTTGCTTGCTAAAAATGAATGGAGAACAGTTCAGGGGTTTGTTTCCTGCAAAGACAACTTCTATTTCAGTCGAGTTTGTCTCTGATTATGGACTGTCAAACCTCAGAAATTCCTAACTGCCTGTCCACTCTCTAATTTTTATTTTATTTTATTTTTTTAAATAGAAAAGGAACATAGCCCTCTTTTAGTGGAAAGCCAGAAATACTCATAAGAGCAGGTGGATTTTGGAGGACTCCTTGTGTACAGTAGATGAGGATGTGTGCCCAGGTAGCGATGCAAACTTGGTGAGCCACCCTATTTTTGGCAGTAGATGGTAAGCACTGAGAAGCCCCATCACAGGCACATTAAAACATAGACCTCCAGCTCTGCAGGCCTTCCTTGGGTCATTTATTGTGTTATGTCATATCAGGAAAGTCATGAAGAGGAGGACTGTCTTTCTCTGCTGCATTGAAGACCCACCAAACTGTAATTATAGTCATAATTTCAAGGCTATTGCCTGTTTTGTGGTGCCTAAGTGAAAAGGCAGAATCGGGCGATGAACACGTTGGAGTTGGTTTGGATTGATATCCAGGCAGGGCTGTGCTTGCTGTTGGAGGAGACAGGATGATGCTGGTACGAATCCGGGAGGAGATGATTGCACAACATGACAACAGAGAGGCAAATGGCGTTAGTTCAGGTCTGCAGAGACGGTGCTGCACTGTGGGGAGGAAATAACGTCATGTCGGTGTTAACCTGACGTGGTGACAAAGCAATGTCCCCGCGGCTCTTTGGAGGCAGGATTGCACGGTGACATCTGAAGCAGGGCTGCCCCGAAGCGTGCAGGAAGGTGGCTGCCTCTCCAGCTCCCTGTGAGTGCACACACAGGCATGCATGTGCACACGCACTCATACACGTGCACATGGGTTTTTTTACTCTATGCCAGATCATTATCCCAGAGCAAAGACCATTATGTGTCCCTCTGGCATGTGCTGGAGCTTGCTGAGAACAGCTTGGCTTGCAAGGGACTGAAGACAAGATGTTGGTGTGTTCCCCATCCCTTCTGCTCAAGGACGAGTCTCCCCTGTCTGAGATGGGCTCCAGTGGCTGGCTTGGGGCTGGCACTGGGCTCCTCTTCAATGCTCTGCCCTGTCCCCAGCTTGGGAAGCCTGGTGGTACTTGTCCGCAGGATCCCTGTTGCTCCACGTGCAATATTTTTCTCGATCGGTTTGCACGGGACGTCGGGCAGCTTGGTGCTTGTTTGCATTAGTCTTGGTGGTGCCTGATGATGATTAACCCTCGTACAGGTTTTCTTTGGGCAGAGGAGCGGCCTTTGAGGACACGGGCTAAGGAGGGTTGAGGAAGGCAGAGGTACAAGGAAAGGTGCAGAAGGGAGGCCTGAACGTGAAGTCATCTTTGAAGAGGTGGCTTGAGGCTGGGCTTCCTTCTGGAGGTGATGGCAGCGTGGCCCTGGGGTCAGTGGATACGCAACGGTGAGGAATTTTGGTAGCAAAGAAAAAGGGAAGCCGGGGAGGAAGAAGGAAGTGGTCAGTGGTGAGCGAAGGGTGAGGGAAGGCAGCTGCCTTCAAGCTGGAGCAGGCAGGGAGGGGCAGAGCGCTTGACAAGAGGGTATCGGGCTTTGGCCATTGCTGCCCTGGCAGCTCTGCAGGGTTTGGTCAAGACCTGTCATCACGGAAGCTGCTGCTCCAGGGACGTGTTCCATCACTTCCTCGGACTAGATCTAAAGAAGAAATGTTTTATGATGAGGGTGGTGAAACTGGAACAAGTTGCCCGGAGAGGTGGTCGATGCCCCATCCCTGGAAACATTCCAGGTCAGATTGGACGGGGCTCTGAGCAACCTCACCTAGTTGAAGATGTCCCTGCTCATGGCAGGGGTGGTTGGACTAGATGATCTTTAAAGGTCCCTTCCAACCCAAACCATTCTGTGATTCTATGCTTCCTCCTGGGTCCTGGCAGTGGTCAGCTCTTGCCTGCAGCTGGGAATCCTGCTGATCTCCTCGCTTGCTGCAGAACAGGTATCTCCCCACAGGTGGGGAGGAAGTAAAGTGAGGACAGGGAGCAAAAAGCTGATGTTGAGGACTGGAATTCATCCCAGAGGTGGGGTATCCCTGGGGGGACACCTGGGTGTTTCCCTGGTTTGGCCACTACCTGCCTGGCTGACCATAGCAGGTCACTCCAGGTTTTGTGTTTCCACTGCCTTGTCTGTGGAGCATCTCTTTGCTTTTCCAGGGCAGGGATTGCCTTTGATATTGCAAGTAGAACATTAGTAGTTCACCTAGCATGATAATACGCCCTCTTGGCTAGGTCTCTGGACCTCTGTAATATGGGCAGTGAATTGTAATGATACAACACTCAGCTGATGCCCAAAGCCAGTAGACTGCAAGTTGTGGTTCTTAAGATCTTCCACCACCTTAAGGAGGGAGACATCAGAAAGTCTGCAGTGAAATGACCCTGATTTGTACTAACTATCCAGACTTTTAGACTGCTGCCTCATAAAACTTGCACAAAATACATGCAAAGTTCAAAATAACATACGGCTTGGATTTTCTTCTTTCTTCTCAAATACAAGGGACCCCAAAGTTTGTTATTTTGACCTTTGCAAACTTTATAGAAGGCAATGACGAATTTGCATGGGTGGGATAGTCAGCTGGAAGGAAAGAGGTCAGTGAAAAGAGTTTTTTGGCAGTGAAAAAGAGACGGGGAGCCTTAGATTGCTGGTCATCCAGTTAGCCCAAACTATAGCCAAGGAGTGTCCATCCCATCAGGTTATGGCAGCATCATCCTGTACGATCCAGCTGGTGGTAGATGAGAATGGTTCCAGAAAGAGAGGACGTGGGGTACAGGCTGGGCAGCACGAGGGAGGAGCAGACAGCTCAGCCGCATCTGCTGGGAGGCTTGAGCTGGATTTTGTGTTGGTGTTAACTTCTGCTAATGAGAAAAAGGCAAGGCTTGCAATCCAGCTGCTTGATGGGTTTGGTGATGTTTTAGAGCAGAATGGGCTTGGGTTTTTCGCAAGGAGATGACTGCGTGCTGGGGTTCAGAACATCATTAAATGCAGGCTGGGTGGTGCCCCTCCCATCAGTGAGTTTTCTAAGCCCTTATTCCTGTCTCCACACACCCAGGGTTTATACTAGGTTAAGAAGAAACAGTCCGGGGGAGTCCCAGCTCTCGGTACTGCTGGTGTAAGTCATCCTCACCAGGCAGCAGCTCTAATTTTGCTCTCATTTATGAAGGGTGAAGCTGTGATCGGTGCTGCTGGGAGCATCACCCATGCATGGTAATGGAGGAATAGTCAGGGTTTTTAATCACTTATTCCAAGCATAATTCTGAGGCCATTGAGTCATGTCAAGAACTGCAAAACAAGGCGTCTAGCCTCCATCCTTCACATTGGCAGCCAATGTCATCGTCGCGGCGAGCGGTGATGTAGAACGCACCCAGCCCTGCGTGCAGTGCCCTGGCCTTGCACACACAGCCTGGGAAAAACGAGGTGAACAGCACCTTGTCTGGTAGGGAAAAGAAACACAAGAGGGAAAACGAGAGCCAAAGGGAGATTTGCAGCAAGGACAGTAAGTACGGCTCTTAAAAGTTGCCTCGGAGTTGTGTTGAAGGTCTGTGGCGTAACATAAGACACGCACAAGCAAGAAAAGCCACCTGGCAGACAGAGGAGATGCTGCGTCTCAGGAGGTTGCCTTGAAGGCTGTGGTTTAGGAGGCACTGTCTGCTCCCTGCAAAGACAGGTTGCTGGTAGGGAGTGCAGATACATGGCTGTTGGAGAAGGAAGAGGAGGAATGCAGTTATGCGCTCTCCTCCGTGTAGCTGTTTACCCTCGCATGATCGGCACATGGAGGCAGAAAGGCTTGTGAGAGTATTGTACTCTTTAAGCTGTAGTGGCTGAAAGTTTTAGCTGCGCAAGTGGGAAATGAGAGGTGAAACCAGGAGGAGGAGTAAGGGAACAGACTGGGCAGCGAGACACCAATGACTTTGCTGCAAGCTGCTAAAATCAGGGTTTTTCTTGCTTTTGGCTGGGATTGTGCCGTGGGCAGAGTTAAAGGGGGTTAGATTTCAGTTGCTCAGCAGGTGTGAGAGGCTCCAAGTTCAGAGCATGTCCCTGTCATTGAGCTGGTGCCGTAGATGACGTGTTCATCTAAAGGCTGATCCACAGAGAGTGATCACCCAGTGAGCTACTGCCCACTGATTTCCCACATGGATACTTTGGGTCTGAAGAGAAAATGAAATAGCTTCCAGGATAACCTGGGACTTCAGACTGGAGCAGACCATGTCACAGGCATCCTGCTCCAGGACTGTCCCCTGGATGGGTTAATGTGGAATATGCAGTACACCCACAAATGATGGTTTGGTGCCTTCCTCAGCTCGTCACTTTGTAAGACACTGCATCCAACCCTGAGACCATTTCCCGAGGGATGCAGAACCATTGCTTCAGTTGTGTGTGGAGATGGAGTTGGTCCCCAGGTCTTCATTCTCCCTTCTCTGTGTTCACTTGCTTGTCTGTCTTATGGCAAATGTCAATCCTTAGACCTTGCTGGGTCAACCTGTGCACCTTCAACCAGACCATCCGTCTGAGAGGTCCTTTCACCTGGGGGCTGACTGCCTGATGGAGCTCAGCCAGCTGGCTGTCCCTGGGTCAGGGACCTGTTTCTTCTGGCCCAAGAGGGGTTTCTGAAGGAGCTTCCCATCTGTAAACCAGGCAGGGTGGACCTCCAGTCGTCCTGAGTGAGCTGTACACCAGACCCTGGCCTGGACACCCGGCTGTCTGGGATGAGCTCAGACGTCAAAGAAGTTTGGTGAAGTCCTCTCATTAAACTGTACCTTGAGGGGGCCTTACCTCAGTGAACTGCACGCTCATTAATCCCCCATGAAATTTGGAGCAATAGGAGTGAAAATGGCATAGAAAACTGGGATGCAGAGGAGAACTTGTGATTAAAATATGATCACTCCTTTGGAAGATGTCATGACGTTTGCCGTGCCCTTGGCTCTTGCATGAGCTCAGAGTCCTCCTGGCTTCCTGGTGATATAGCCCTGCGTCTGCTTCTCCGAGGTGGAAGCGTGATGTTCAGTCTGGCGATGCTCTTTGTCCTTGCTGAGGGTGACCTGCCATCCTCATCCTGTGGCTGAGGTGGTGTTTCTCATGTTCACTGACAAGTGCATGTGGTAGTTGTCAGGGCTGTCACTGAGCCATTACAACATCCCTGCCAGGATCCTCTTTGTGCAGGAGATCTTGTGTGGGTGAGAGAGGAGGACTGTAGGCAGTACAACATATCTGTATGACCACTGTCCTCTAGCTGTTGACTAGAAGAGATCATTGCTGTGAAGTGCTCAGGAAAAGCTACGTCTTTTCATCCGGCATGTACAGGTGGTGACCTCTGACGTTGTCGCCTCCGGAAGGCCTCCAGAAATGGTCTCAAATCTGCAAATATCTGCCTGGACGTTCAAGTCCTGGACCTAGTGTTCAGCCAGTGAGGTCCAAGCTTAGGCAGGTATGGGTTCTGCATGAACCTATAGCACTTTAGCGAAATGCTGACGCATTCATTTGTTGGTTATGATTAGCAGCAATCAGCTTTAATGAAGAAAATGCCGAGAAACTCAGAAAGCAAATTCATTCATGATGCTGAACTGGGTTTAGAAAAGAAGACAACCAAACAGAAATGCACGTAGTGAAGTGAGGTGTAAATCCCCCTCTTGTGCTCCTTGGGATTGTCCCTGGTGGCAGGAAACCTCCGCGTGCTGCCCGCAGAGCCAGGTCACATCAGTTCCCACTCGGTGAACTTGCCATGATAACTGGAGCCTCCTGATGCCCCGCAGCACGTCCCTCTGTCCTTCTGGGCTGTGGTCAAGCCAGCTGCTGCAGTGTCAGGCTCAATGGTGATGGGCTGCTCAGAGAAACATCTAGCCAGGACTGGTGGTGCCCTGGTACGCCCAATGGGGAGAAGCAGCCTCCTGGGAGAAGGATGAGATTTCTGGGAAGGAAACCTTCCATCTCTCTCAACACAGCAGACTGGGAGAGATTGGGTTAACGTCTCGTTACTGCTGGCCCGCTTGGGAGACAAAGCTGTTTTACTTTATTTTATTTTTATATTAAAGACATCTTTTAAAGAAGTGTCAGCTCGTAGGTTGTCACTTTTATGATTAAAAATATTGTAGCCACTTGCCTAGGGTGCATTCAAGAACAGCAAGGAAGAGTTTAGATTAATAAGTGAGGGCTTAATTAATTTTCATTATTTGCATAATAGTGTCCTCTAATTAATAGGTAATGGGCAGCCTCTGAATTAATGTGGGAGTGGGGTATCCAGTGAGGCCACTGAAGGAACGTTTTATTGCTGGGAAGTGCAGCTTTGCTTCATCTTTCTAGTAAGTTCAGTAACCAGGAGAGCCAAAGGGTGTCCGTGACCGTGTTGTGCTGCGCCTGGGCTGGCGGGGACTTTGAGGGACAACGTGCGACTTCCCTAAATGCATCAGACCTCAAATGCAGCCAGGGTCTTGTTCAAGTCTATTGCTGGTCCGCTGCAGGCGGATGCCAGCCAAGAAGCTGCCCTTATGTTTTAATCTGTCTTAAGGAGCTTGCAGAGTATTTGCTTGTATTGTGGCCATGGTTTTCCCCCTCTTTTTTGCCCTTAAAAGCCTATCTTGGTGTCATTTTGTCCCTTCTTCAGCTGGCAGATATCTTACTGCTGGTCTAGAGGCGTACACATGGTGCTTGTCTCGGATATGTGCTGGAGAGGGATGTGTCTCAGGATTTTTCTTCATCTCTGTCTCTGTTTCTGTCTTCTTTTTACGCTTCGGTTATGCTGGTGTTTGTGATAAGTGGAATGGGATTACATTGAATGACTTGAGATACCGAGCTTGGCATGCAGCAGAGAAATTCTTTAAAATTTTGGAGTGGGAAGGAGATAGGAGATGGGAGGCCAGCCTCTTTGCTGGACTCCAGGCTCAGTGAGCTAGGTGCTGTACAAGGAGCTAAATGCAGTCAGCATCCTGAAGAGCTTGCTTTGTGAGATGACACAGGCAAATGGATGCAGGTGTAGAAAAAAGCTGGGGAAGCAGTGGGGCATAGATCCAGGATAACTGTTTCTTGGTTTTCTTCTTCACCAAACTGCCCGAGGGCTGTCCCACCTTAATTTTAGTGACTATTTTGCCCCTTGTCAGTCTAGTGATGAAAGCGCTCTTCCCTACATCCTAATGTGCGCTCAGTATTTCCTGCAGCGATCATCCTGCTGCCTTCAGAGAGATGACACGGATCTGTGTTGGGATTCGCACCCACTCATACCAGCAGGGAGCTGGGACCTTAGAGCTTATTTATTTTTCTTTCAGTTAATCCACTCCCTCTCCTCAAAGGAGAGCTTCGGATATCTACCCTGTGAGTTTTTTCTCTCATTTTCCGCTG
Organism: Scopus umbretta; assembly: GCA_013400535.1. NCBI lineage: Eukaryota > Metazoa > Chordata > Aves > Pelecaniformes > Scopidae > Scopus > Scopus umbretta. The sequence continues at coordinate 192,017 of VZTL01047347.1, forward strand.
AACCTTTGTGAGATACCATGGGCTTTGAGTGATGGTTATAGGCTCTGACAAAGGAGAAGCATCGTTCTGACAGACAGCAGGTATTTTGGAAATAGATGACAAAAAAAAAAATGGCTTGTGGAAGTCAAAGATGTCCATTTTTGTTGCATGCGTGGTTGCAAACAATCTTTCCTCACCGATGGCAGCTCTTCAAAGAGGAAGCACAATTTGGCTAAAATGGCTCGAATGAGGTAATAAAATTATACTCCCATGCAAGGTCCCATTATTCACAAAGCACATTTGTTTGGATGCAAATTGCTGAAGACCTTTCACTGATACAGTGGGGAAAAGAGAGAGTTTTCACAGCCTCCCACAATTTAGCCGCTGAGCAGATTAATACTGATATAACAGCCAAATACCCTATTAGAGCCCATTTCTCCTCTATTATACTCTGGGGGCTGTCGCTCTTCGGATGTAATCTTGAACAGAGCTCATCAGATACTGCTTGCAAGAAAGTACATTTCTATAGTATTTTAAATCTCAAAACACGTATCCAGCAACCCCTTTCCCAAAGCCTGGAGCTCTTCCTTGCCATTACTCCTTTGGGAAGTTGCTGCTCATGCAAGGGATGTTTCCGAACGTACTTCTATGTGAGCAAAATAGTTACCAAAATTACAAGCCATGCTGATCAACGAGGCCAGGACTCAGAAAAGAGTCAAGGAACCTTTAATGCATCTTGCCTAGAAGACTGCATGTGCACCAAGTCTTGGAGATGCCACCTTAGTGCATTGGTCCGGTACTAACATGCGCTGGCATGCTCAAGAGTATTTCCTTCACTGCCCTGCTTTTCAGCTGGAGGATTCTTGTTGAAGAAAAGCCGAGATCTGACTTTATACCAAGAGGTTTTCAATCTAGGAGTCCAGAGAAAAGGAGCAGCCTCCTTTAGGAGTATTCCCAGGAGCTGTGTATTTCCCGTAAGTTTGCTTTTGAAGTTTTTTTGTTGGTCATAGTTCAGCAGGTGAAGAGGCAACTTCATTTAATAAGGGATGTTGGCTGAGCTTCAGGAATTAGAAGTTAAAAACCTACAGAAGGGCATGGATTAAATACAGAAAGGTGGAGAGTGGAGAAAAGGCTGAACGTGAAGAGGCTTGTTCTTCTGTCCCTAACCTCAAAAAGGCAAGAGGTAAAGGGATCCAGAGAAAGGACAACAGGAGAGAAAAGCGAAGTATAGATCTACATTTTTTGCTGTTGTATTAATTCTTTTTTCTGCAGCTGTCTCATAAAAGCAGTGTTTTGTCGTCTTCTGTATTTCATACCTCCCATGACCATGCCGGGATACCTGCTTTTATATAATGGACAATGGGAGTGCAGCTGGCATTGAGCCGAAGCCTGAGCTGTTCTGCACCTCATGTGGATTCGAGTTCAAATAAATAGTTTGACTCACTGAAGGAGTGAATCAAAAGAAGGAACTTGAGCCTCCAGCCTACAAGCACCGTGCTGTGCAAGCAAGGCATATAAACATGTAAGTTATTCTTTAGTGTGCAGTTCAATGCAAAGCTCGCGCTGGAGGAGAGTCGGTATTTCAAACCTCCTGTAGCCCTGTTCAGGGTCTTGATGGAGAATGCAAGGATGTTTTGGATTAGAGCCTTTAGAAATCCAGGAGAGGGGAAGTTCGTTGTCTGTCCTAGGCAGGTTGGTTGTCCGGTTCTCTCTGGTGCTAAGTGCTTTCAGTCTGAGCAAATTACAGCGTTAAAAAGTAAAAACAGGAAAAACAACTCTCCTGAGCTATCGCAGCAAAATGGGGATAACATGTTGCTAAAGGCAGGGGATAGTATATTCAGTTTTCTTGCTGTCAGAAAAAGTTAGTCCCTTGCTGGTGATGCCTGGGGACGGGTTCTCCTGGCCTTGACTGACTCGAAAGCACTTCACTCCATCAGTAACCCCAGGGAGGTCATACCAGAATGGTGATGGATTAAAGCCTGATGGTGCAAATTTTCCTTTCGCTACTGTCTATCCAAGCTGGCTCGAAAACAGTGAGCATGGTATCTTCTAGAATGATGGTTGCAGGCAGCTTTACCATGTTGGACAGCCCAAGTTCCCGGTGAGCATTGCAGCTGGCCTGGGGGCTCTGTTGAGTGCCACCACCAGCCTAGAGGAAAGCAGGCATGGGTGTGACCGCTCTCATGTCCACAAAACCCTTCACCAAGGCCTTTGGTTGATGAATGTGCCTATCCACTTGAGTACTACTCATCTGAAGAGGGGCTGCAAGACAATAACCTTGGTTGTCATTGCCAGCTGGTTTTGTCATGCCTCCAAAGCCTTGCAAATCACTCATGGCTTGACATGGTCATCTGTGTATGAGGAGAAATCTACTGAGAAATTGTTTTTATTATATGTTAGTGCGAGCAAATAAATAATGTTCCCTCTGTCGTGTGCATGGGGAGATAGTTTTCTTCTGTGCCTTCAGATGGGGTGATTAATAACAACCATTAATCCCCATGAATGACAGCAGTACATTAGGAGCGAAGCACATGTTAAAATAATTTGAGAGGCTGTTGTCGGGTCATAGGCTAACCTATTCTCTTCATATATAATATTTTCATAAAGTGGAAATATTTCTAGGCTTGAGATGTTGGCTGAAGATTAAGTTTTGGGAATGTACAGAGGTGGATCATCTACAAGGGCATTGCAGGGTCTCAGCTTCACAGTCTGGACCAAAACCGACCTGAATTTCCAGTGTAAATTAATTCAAAAGTTGAATTTGGGAAAGCCTGGACTATTCATAAGCTTAAGTTGAATTTGGCAACTGGATACGTTGAAAATCCCCAGAGGGAGTTAATTTATTTTTAATGTCCAGGCATTTCATTTGAAATGTCGAAATGAAATGTGTCATTTCGGAAATGCCAAAACATTTCCTTTTTGACATCTTCTCAATGAAGCTTTTCAACTTTTTGTTTGGAAATGGCAGTTTGCAGTTAGAAGGAGGAAAGGTTAAACAAGACTTGGTAGTGAACGAAGACATTTCGTTTTGATTCAAACAAAACGTGGAGGGGTGGCATGCTCTTATTTTTTTTTTTATATTGCTGAACCCCTTTCCCTGCCCCCTAAATCTGTTTCTCATTGACCCAAGCCATTTTCCTCCTACTTTTAGCACAAATAGGAAATGTCACCGGAGTAAAAAACATTGATTATTCGCCCCCTTCCAGCTGCTGGAGGCCCCCTAGTTTGAAAATGGTGAAAACCACTGATTGAAAACCCATGCAGGAATGCCCCTTAACTTCTGATGATCCTCAATACAGGATTTCATGGCAGGGCTGTAAGGATGCCCGTGGTGCCCACTGCAGCATCCCAGCCCACACTGGCCATCCTGGGCTTCATGGTAAAGCAGGCAAGGCTCTACATAACCCAGTGGTAAAAGCTATTGCAGGATCACTGTGGGGCTGGAGGACGTGATGAGGCACCTTGGGGAGGTGGCATCACAGCTCTTGGAGCTTCGTCCTAGTTGAGAGCACCAAGCCTGGAGAGGTTGTAGATGCCCTGTCCCTGGAATATTCAAGATCAGGTTGGACGGGGCCCTGAGCAACCTGATCTTCTTGAAGATGTCCCTGCTCATGGCAGGGGGGTCGGACTAGATGACCTTTAAAGATCCCTTCCAACCCAAACCATTCTATGGTTCTAAGCTGCTGCGCTGCCCATCCTCTCTTACCACCATCTTCCTACCTGCCTAAAAGTAAACTCTGTGATTTTTTTTTTTTTCAAGTTGATGCTTTTTATGGAGAGTAGGCTCAGTGGGCCGGTTGGTAATGCAAGGCATGTTTTCCTTTGGCAGGGCTCATTACCACCTGTCTGGTGCTGGAGTGAGACCATGCTCGCACTGGGAACTGCAGCAAGCCATTGGTCTTGAAGTACCCTCTTTGCAGGCAATAACGTATGCTCTTTCCTTAGCATTTTGGGCAGGAGATGCATCATGCTGCCTGCTGGAGCCCAGGGAGGAGCACCATCAAAATGAGGGATGCAAGAGGCTTAACTGATCTCGGAGGATCAGCCCCCTGGCTCGTTCCTGTCTTCAGCTTCTTTCTACCGTAGTCCTTCCCATCGGTTCGAGGAATCAGTAAGAAAAAACCCAAGGTTTGCATCTGAGTAAGCCCCTACTAATTTTATTCTGGGTTCTGGAAGAAATGATATTCAATAAGAAGGAAACAGATGAAATTAAAAAAAAAAAAAATCAAGGTTATCCAGAAATGACTCTGAAAATGCTGCTGAATTTCCAAACTAGAGCATGAAATCCTTTGCACTCTTTCTTCCCCCCCTTTAAGCCATCCTTTGGCAATCTGCAGGGGCAATGCAATTCTCTGTCGTGTTACCGGTCACTCCAGCGAGGCAGAGAGCAGCCTGTGCTTGCTGAAATACTGGAGGGCTTTTTGGAAGGGCAGCATCCCCAGATGGAGGAGCTGAGGACGTCGGAGGGCAGGGTGGACACATTGACTTCCCTTACCCTAATTAACAGGCGAAGCTTCCAAAATGCTTCCCAAAAGCAAGTCTGAGGAGGCTGGGATGTGGGGAGGGGTGAGCGATCCCACTGGAATCTCTGGAGAATCCTAGTGCCCACTGGCGACTCAGAGCTGTCAACACCATGACGTGCGAGATGGAGGTCGCAAACCTCCGGAGGAACATGTTGCACAGTGTGGGTCTAGTAGCTGTCATCCAAAGATGAGGTTTGGGAATAACCATGTGCAGGGTGATGGCAGCATCCCCATGGCTTTTGTTTCTTTAATTGCTAACAGCAAGGCGTTGCTGTTTGCTGGAGGAGAGGGGGGGATGCTTGAGTTTATATTTTCTCTTCTCCCACTACTTTTACCCGACTTGCTTCTGTCTTTGCTGCTGAGCTCCGCAGAACTTTTGTGCTTTCAAAATAGACTTAACTAGCACCAAGGCAAGATTTTTTTTTTTTAAAGCTCATTTAACAGCGAGACGGCGAGAGGCAAATGTCACCAAACGTTTGCTTGGTTCTGCCTACGTGTTGGTGTAGCAGGGCTTTCAGATGGTTGCCCATATGCGGGGAAACACATTTTCTGTTACTCATGCTGGAAACAACCGTGTCTAGAAAAGGCGACTTGTCGCTCTCTTTGCTGCAGGGTGCAAGACAAAATTCATTTTAGGTGGTGAAGAGACTTTTGGCAGCAGCAGCAAACTTTGGATGGGGTCTAGAGGAGATCTGGGAAGCTGATGGTGTAAAAAAAAAAAAAAAAAAACCAACCCTGTTCTACAGGGTTGTTCTTCTTTTGCTTTGGCTGCTATGGCAGTAATCCTGAAAAAAACACTGAATTGTCACCCTGGGGCCATTTTGTGCAAGTACCTGCTGGACTAGGGTTTGCAAGTGGTTGCTGGTGGAGATGCCTCCGCTTTCCACAGTGGGGACAGGTATCATAGAATCATAGACTGGTTT
>VZTL01047355.1:0-10223 GCA_013400535.1 Scopus umbretta
CTGGGGTTAAACCATGACAAGGGCCAAACCAGCCTGACAGCTGTTGCCAACTCCCGTCATTTAGAAACTGTGAGATAGTTTCTACAATACTATGTTCCTGGCACAGAAACGATTGATGGTGCTCTTGCACTCCAGGCTCTCTGCTCCCTCCTCTACCTGCGGGGGCTGCAGCTGAGTGGAGACAGAAAAGCTCTGTAGGAGGCCTGGGGTTGTCTACAGAGAAGAAGAAGGGCAGGCAGCCAGAGACTAACACAAACAGCCCTGAGCTTCTTGGTCATAGCCCCTGCTGCAAGCTCACTTTTCTGGAAAGCAAAAAAAAAAACAAAAAAGGAAGAGTTGGCAACATCACTAGCTCAGCTGTGGCTCATCCAAACAATTCAACGTTTGTTTTTTGGTTTTGGGTTTTTTTTTTCTGTTGTTGTTGTTGGGGTTTTTTTGGTGTTTTTTTTTTTTTTTTATGAGATGTTGTATTTGATGCCTAAATGAGATCTTTGGTTTGTCTGAAGCATTGCCTTGGAAGTCTGCTGTGTTTTGGTGGCACATGTAGAAGGATGCACATTTTTAAGATGTTTAACACTGCCTGGATTACAAAGCAAGTGGTCTCCCAAAAGAATGAGCAGCCAAAGATGCCTCATCAACCTCATGTTTTGTACTGTGAACTCTGAAGCCTGGTGCATTTAAACATTTTGTTTAATGGACAGGAGGGAAATAAGGCAAATGAAGGAGGTGACACCACAGTGCTGGGCAGGGACAAGAAGACGCTGAAGCCCATTATCTGAACATACTGGTGAGCCATGCCCGGGGATGACAGATGTCAAGAGGGCTAAATGTGAACTTGCCAGCAGAACATACTGTTAATTTTCTCTCACTAGAAAACCACAAAAGGGAAGGAAAGCTATGATGGCAAAGGGGAAGGGAGAGACTTCATAAACCAAAAGGAAGGAATAGATGTTCAGCTGCTAAGGGCAGGGGCTGGCAGCACCAGTAGGGGCTGTGGTGGCCGTGCTGCCTCCCAATCCCATAAGCATGGGCTCCATGAATACCCCACACAGAGGGAAGACACTTCTTCCCTGCAATACATTGGGTGCTTTCAAAAAACTCCAGGAAAGTTGAGGTCCGGGCTAAAGTCATTGCTGTCTTTACCACCAGGCAAGTTGGCACAGGAAAGAGGAAACAGAAGGAGTAATTTATATCTCAACCAGTTTCACTGGATGTGAGAAGGCAAAGACCTGGTGGGTGAGTCCAGCTGGCGGGGAGGGAATGACTCAAGGGTTGAGACAAGTCCACTGAGGCTGGTGGCATGCAGGGGATCTGGATGGGCAGAGTTCACTCTGAGAGGGAGAGCAAACCTTATCCAGATCTTTTTTTTAAAGCAGCAGAGCGGGAGCTGCTGCAGGCTCTGGAGGGAGAGATGGTCTGCTCAGAGCCCAGCTGAGCCCACTACTGAGGACTCCGGTTTGTGGCCTTCCACTTCTGCACTGGGATCCCCTGCAATTGGACACCCTTTAAAAAAGCTGCTTGGTTCTGCTTACAGGGATTTCTCCTGATGGTGGGTTTCCACGCACATCGTGCTCGCTTTCAAGCTCTTACTACCTTCCTAGCTCATCCTCTCCTCTTCACCACGCCAGTTTAAGTGCTGCCTGCTGATAGCACCCAAACGGGTCTTGCCTCCAACAGGATAAAATGGACAGAAGGGTTCCTAGGCCTCCTTGTCTACAAATTTAGGGGAGCCCTTTCTTTTCTTGAAATTTCTGGATTCCAGAGCACCTGACCATACCAGGACTACACTGATTGATCCTTTGCAGATGAAGCGCCTTAAGGTTTTCACTGTGTTTAAAAGGATTTACTGATTGCATTGCCAGTCATACCATGAATCACCTGGTTCCTGGACTGAAAGCCCACAGTCGTGAACAAGGAGCTGAGTTCTCTAAAACGTGAGTATGGGGACGGGATTTATGAATGGACTTTGTCAGAGCTGATGCTCTGAGTGGGAAATCACTGAAACTCTTTCAAATAAAGAAGGAAGAGAGATGTTTAAAAGCTGTCCTTCTTGACTGGGGTAAGAAATGGGGTACAAGTTGGTCTGGCGAATGACAAGGTCACAGCTCCCTCTCCACACCAGTACCTGCCTTCCCTGGGCTGGAGGAAGGTGCAGGTAGAAGATCAGAGCTCCTGTGGCCCAGGAGTTTAGGCACAGAGAGCCAAGTCTCCCCTTCCTCCATGGCAAGAACGAGTCACATTTGCCTTTTCAAATGAATCTGCAGTGTGACATTTGGTTGGTGGTGCTCTCCAGGCTTAGCTGTGCTTGCTGGGAGTGGACATCCAGGTGATGCTTGGAGGTGCCACTTCAGGGTAGAATTTGTTTTGCAATCCCACAACGACTTTGAGTTGCGCACCCAGAGTCAGGAGATGTGTTTTTGCTTCCAGCCTGCCGTACATGCAGAGTAAAAGGGAAGACAGGTGTGGAGACACTAACCACATCTAATACGAGAGCAACAGAGTCATTTTGCTGCTGCAGATGTTCGTGAGATTAACATGGATTAGCCAACTAACACATCAAAAGCAAGAATATTAAAATGAAGCAGGGCACAGGTCTAAGCAAATAAAAGGTGGTGTTTTCAATATGAATATGCACATCTGTGAGGGATATCAGCCAAACTAAGTGGTGTCCAGGCACAGAGGCATTGGGAAAAGAAATCTTTGGCATCCATCACAGCTACCAAACCCAGCCTGTTTTCACCTGCTCCTTTTTCTTCACAATAGGGGATTCTGGGTATTTCAGAAGACTGGAGACCACCAAACCCAGCATCCATCATTATAAAGGGGGTGGGGGGAGACTTCGGCCACACACAGAGCAGTCAACCCAGACCCCAGTCTTGGAAAAACTCTGAAATAGATCATCAAACAATTTGCAATGGTGTAGGGGCTATCAAGGAGATGAGGATGAACAGCAAGAGCTTTGTGACAGATGGGTGTTATTCCCACCGGTGGCAAGATGGCAAAATCTATAGTTAGAAGTCGTACCTGTCACATAGCTTAGTGTTAATAAAGCTTTTGGCGCCGTATCACATGACAGTCTCATAAGCAAACTAAGAAAACACAGTCTAGCTAAAATCATGAGCAAATAACTGTCAACAGTTCTCTGTCAAACTGGAATGATCTATTAAACAGGATCCTCTGTGGCTTGCCTTGGCTCTGGTATTGCTTTAATTACTGGTTTGAATGACGGATTAGAGAATAAGTTCATTGAGCTTGCAGGTGACAAATTGGGAGAATCTGCAAATAGGAGAGTTCTGTGTGACTGTGATAAATCTAAAGAAATAAAGAAATCTAAAGAAATAAAGAAATAAATCTAAAGAAAGAGAATGCAATTTAGGAAGGACAAGCACAAAGCTCTACAGTTAGTGCGGACCCATCATCTGCACAAATACAGGACAAAGAAATCTCCCCTGCAGCAATCTGGCAGAAAAAGAAGTTGCCGTGGGTGTTATAACAAATCACAAGTTTAACATGTGTCAAACTTAGAGAAAAAATTATGAAAAAGGAGGCGGCCTTGTTGGAACTCTGCAGTCCATTGAAGAGTCTCACGTGTTGGACTTGGAAGTGTAAACTGGAGTGTGATGGGATGAGATCCTTCCGGTTTCTTCTGCAAAAGAAAGGCCTGGGCTGCTCCATTCTCCCCACTTTTTGCTTTAGGTTTCACACGGCAGCAAAGGAGCTTTTAGATAGTATCAAAAAGGTTTCCTAGTCTCTAATGGGTAGTGAAGAGTTGGAGTCTATTGCTGGGAGAACTACATCCAGAACTAACGGCCTCAGCATCATTATCAAGGTGCATCAAAGCATGATAAAAAAATACCTCAGCATCTCATTGGTGTCTCCACTGAGGCTGGAGAATGAATTCAGTGGCCTCTCCTGATCCTCTCCGCCCCTTTTCTGTCATCCCCATGTACACATTGTGGGCGCTAGTTCCCCCCACGAGAGCAGAACTGTGGTGTTGAGGCTTGACTTCACTTTATCATAGAACCATAGAATGGTTTGGGTTGGAAGGGATCTTGAAGATCATCTAGTTTTAACCCCTCTGCCAAGGATACTCGCCACTAGATCAGGTTGCTCAAAGCCAAATATACAGCAATGTTGAGCAACAAAGACGCTCTTCCACTGACATCACGTAGGAATTTTACTCCAAAGGATGTTCAACTCCCAGAACACCTTCGGGGTTCCCAGGATCTCAGTCAACAGTAAAAACAATAGATGTGCTGAGCCAGTGAGTGGAGAGACAGCTCTGCATAACACGAATGACATATGGTTTTCTCCTCTTTCAGCTGATTTTTCCCCTAGGCAAACCCTTAAACACCACACAAGCACCACACATTGCCATCATGCATGGGGATGTCAGGGGTTCCATCTTCCTTGGTCCAGGAGGGCCAGGAAACAGGCACTGACTCTGTGCCCAGTGCTCACAACAGTTCATCTGGGACCTGCCTCCAGCTGCAGGGCCTGCTCCAGCATTCGATGTTAATCAGCAATTAGACAATGTGCAGACATTGCTCCTGGGAACAAGAAACCCCATTCTGCAGTCTACAGGAAATTAGTGTAATAAAACTCCCTGCAAGGTCTTCCAGGAAGAGAAAGCAATTTTATCCTACAAAATCTCTAAGCAAGTTCATTTTGCCCTCTCACACTCATCCTTATAGACTGAATTTGATCCCTGTCTCACAAGCACCAACATGTGTGTGCCCAGATCTGGCCAGTGCCACTTCTGGGCCACAGGTAGCCAAGAGATGACAGCTATGCAGTTCTCATCGTGCCTCTGAGGTTCTTGGCAGAGCACAACAAACAGATTTTGGACTTGCCTTTACAGCCTTTAGAGAGAGAATGCTGCTTTGGTTCCCTTTTATTTTGCTCCTTTTATGTGACATTCCTGAATCTCCCAGTTCTTTTGTTTTCTTTATCTGGGTGTTTTATGGCTCCCACCCTGTTCTTCATCCTCTGGAGACTCTTATCTAAGGTCAGTTTGTTCCTCCTCTAAATTTGAATGAAGTCAGACACAGGGTACTCTAGAGCAGTCAGCCCATGCCTTTCCTTTTAACCCTTTTAACCCTGCTCTGCTGTTTCTTCTAGGTGTTTTCACACGCTTGCATGTTCCCACTCCTATGTCTTTCATACCAAACATCATTTCTGCTACCAATCTCCACAAGACCAGCCTACAGCTTCAGCACGATTTGTGCAGCATCCCTGGAGCCTGGCAAATTCCTTATTTAAAGAGAGGCACATTTTTGGTGGAAGGGATGGGGAAAGGCCCAAAATGCCTCTTCCCTCCCCAAAACAACCAGGCAATGAGGTCCCTGCTGTGGGAGAGGAGATGCCCCCAGGCACAGGAACCTTTGCAAGTCAGTGCAGAACCTCATTGATGGTTCAAAAGAGGCAAGGTGTGCAAAGCAAGCTACAACATGGATCCAAAGTTCACCCAGAGGGTGGAGATAGAACTGCAGACAGGTATACCTACTACACAGGTCAAGGTCCATCCAGCAGACAGGTCAGGAGACCCGAGTTCAGTGGCCATCTAGGACACAAAGCCAGAAACAGAGCTGGAGACAAACTACCCCCATCATGGGTCCAAGGTCCATCCAGGAGATGGCCGGAGACAGGCATACTTACAGCATAGTCCTGGCTCAGGTTTGGGCTTAAATGTGCACTCTGGGCAGGAACAACATGAGTCCATTTGTAGGGAAGTCAGTTTATAATGCTGGAGCACTCCAGAGCAACCTTTCTTCAGAGGTAGCCTGGTAGCTCCAGACATGGACATATCTTACAGCACACTTCAGGCAGCCTGGAGACATCACAGTAGCAATCAGAGCTTAACTTTTTGCCTGAGTAATGACCCCTGCTTAAAGCATCACAATTATTTTCCTGTCAAAAGCCTAGAATAAACAAGCAAGACAGAGGGTGAGTCATGCAGACTCTGGAAGGAGGAGGTGCGAGAATACCAATGTCTCTGATACCGACAGCATGCACCAGCCAGTGAACCGCCTTCACCTTCATGGCTCTGGGAGAGAGGAAAACGGAAATGTTGATGTCAATGAGAAATGAAAGTTCATAAATCTGACAGCCTGCTTGTGACTGCAGGTTGTGGTTTAAGTTGGCAGATGAAAGTCCTATTCTAGTAGATAACTGCAGCCCAAAGACGTACCTAGTTATGCACCCACATTTCAGGAACCTCAGTAGCTAACTGAAAGCTATCTCAGGTCTGTCCCCATAGGCTGCAGCAGAGAGTGGCCTGTCACGGTGACGGAGGACAGTGAGTTGTTTGGCACTGTAGACAGCACAGCAAGAAGGCTCAACGAAGCACCTGTGGCTTGCTTCACCCATGAAAAACCTGTGTCTGGAGCATCCTTGGATGATCCAAGAATGTTTCTTAAGTTCTTCTGGGCAACTCTGATCCAGAGCAGCCAAAAGAGGCTTTAGGGGGAGAAACATCCAAGGGTAGGATGATGGGGAAGGGCTGGCATATGAAGACAGCGCTCTCATTCAGCTAGGTGGAGCAAGATGGTGTGAGCAGGAGTCCTGGGGATGGTGCATCATGGCTTCAGCACTGTTTGCAGCGTAGGAGGCTATGCCAGCACCTGGGGCAGTGAGGGCCTTTATGTCGGTTTATGTCTGAAACCAGGACACTTACTTACCGCCTCCTTCTTCTTCTGAAGAGATATTTTTCTGCCTTGCATTCACAGTATGAAGTCAATGGTTCAACGAAGCTCTCCAGCAACCCCCGAACTTGCAAGAAGCCAAATGATTTGGTGCACTGTTTTGCTGCACATTGCTCTGGTACAGAAAGCCCTGCCATCAGACAGTCACTGTGCTGAGCTTTGCAGCCTACTCTCCCACACCATGGCCTTGGTAGGGAGGTGGGATACGGACTTAGACTAGCAAGCTTTCAGAAGGGCTTCCTGACTCGGTGCATCTTCCACCATAGTGAATTGGTCTCCAGTTGCTCTGCCCACCTCTTCCGTCTGCATCTTCCTGTAATTAATGCTGTCCCCACCCAGCCATTTCAGCAGTATTGGTATGACTCCAGATCCCGTGAGGAGTTGTGTCTTGTGTCATTCTTAGGTCCTCTCTCTTCCTTCCCAGCAGCGGATGGGGCCTTCCCAGGAAACAGTGGAACTTGGTAATGTTCAATTTGTGTGGGGGAGAAAACTAGAAAGCTGTAGGCCCTTGTACACTTCTCTTTAGGATGAGAGGAGTGTACAAGACACCGAAGTAACAGAAGAGCTGAAGGAACATGCTATGTCTTCCTGATACCCAGAAATTAAATCTCAGGTGCTGCACCCCAAAGCGGAGAGAAATGCTGTGAGATTGTTCACATGTAGACTACAAAAAGCCAGACCAGCTCTTAATGGGCACGACCTAAACTTGGTCTGTATGAGGCAGGGGTCTTGTGAGTGTGTCTGAATTACGGTTCCTCAGGCTAATGCAAAGCTGAAACTTGCCACTTTTTTATTATTTCATTTGTAAACCAGAGAATGAAACAGTCCCAGCAGCCCATTCCAGTGGAAGGTATTAGACCACAGAAACACACTGCTCGCAGTTAGTTCCTGCTAGAGTAACCGGCAATGACAAAAATTAGCCATAGAAGAGAAGAGGGAAGTGGAGGTTTGCAGGCACAGATTTATTTTCTGAGTAGAGGACTCTGAATACACTCTGACAAGACAGGAGCTGGAATTTCTTCTGACAGATGCATTTGCCAGAAAATGCTGATGCTGCAGAATTAAACCCATCTGTGGCATACAGAGTTTGTCAAACCTGCTTGCTTCTTGTGGGCTCACCAGCCATTTCCTCTGTTCCCAGGCTTCCTTGGCAGCCAACTTTACAGGGTCCCTCCCCCAATGCCTTCCCTGTTGCTGGTTTCCTAGAGGACTTAGCTATTTCTATGGGACCAGCTGAACCTGAGCCACTCCCACAAACCTTTCTGGTGGACTGCCCTAAGCCCTGAAGACCCATCCTGCCAAGCAGCCCAGGCTGTCCCGTGCCACCCCAGCTGCTGGGCCCTTGTACCTTCAAGTTTCCCAACCCTGTATGTCTAATCCCATTTAGGCTCTGGTAAACAGCTCAGGAAGTTGGTTCCCTACATGCTTGGGTCTTGCATGCAGGGGGGTTGTGCATGCAGGGGGTCTTGCATGCAGCAGATCCATGCATGAAGAGTCCTGCATACTGGGGCTCGCACATGCAGGGCACACATGCATACGAGGTGGTTGTGAATGTATGGGGGGCTGTGGGTACTCAAGGCAATCTGTGAATGAAGATGGACAGAGGAGGGGAGGGAGGCATGAAGGCAGCAGGTCCTCGTGGGTGAAGGGAGTCACGGATACAGGGGGTTGCACTTGAAGAGGCTGTGCATGAGCAGGGTCCGGCATGCAGGGAGCCCTCCTACTCCTGTCTGTTCCCTCAGGGAAACAGAGGGGACCCGACACGGGGATGGAAAAAAACCTTTGGGGCAGAGCCAGAGGAGAGCTGGCTCTGCTCCCGCGGGGCTCCTAGCCCCACACTCGGGCCAGGCGCTGGCACGCTGAGCCACCACCTCGCCTTTCCCCTTTCTCGGGCCCCGGCTCCCCGGAGCGGGGAAACGAAACCAGGCCGGGCCGGGGAGGCAGGCGGGGGAGGCGGCGCAGGGCGCGGGCCGGCCCGCGGGGCGGGGCCGCTGGCCTTTCCCCACCCCCGGCGTCCAGGCCCTGCCGCCAGCCCTGCGCGCAGCCAGCCGCCCTGCGCATCTCGCTGGCCCCACCATGAAGGCGATCCTGCTCGCTGTCTTGGCCGCGGTTCTGTGCGTGGAGAGAGGTAAAGAGGGAGGGATGTTCTCCACCCCCCGGCCACCATCATCATCTCTCCCCGAGGTCCCCCAGCCCTGCGTTTGGGAGCGAATTCGGGAGGTGGTGGTGCGTCTTTGTGGGTGGACTCTGGAAGTTGGAGGCTTGCGCGGGGGGAGGGTTGCAGAGGGGCCGGGGGGACAGAGCTGAGCCGTGCCGGGGTTTAGCGGGGAGGTGGAGGGTCGTCTTCCCAAGACCTGCCTCGCAGCAGTGTCCCTCTTGAAGCAGGAACTTCAGGGCTTCTGTGCCTGTATGTAGAGGTGTGCATCTTCGGCCGTCCGCGTAGAGATTTTGGAGCTTTTCCCAGTTGCGGCTCGAACAAAGGACCAGGGCCGGCTCCGCTTCCCCATACGGCGCAGCGAGCCGGGATAACGACGCCGAAATGGGCTACGATGCAGCCGAGGGGAGGGAGGGAGGGCGGATGGAGCCCAGCCCTGGCAATGGCCGATGGAGCAAAGTCTGGGGAGAGCCACTCGTGATCCTGGCTCCTGCCACCCCCCCACACTCCCCCCGGCCACCAGCATCCTTCGGGGCAGGCTGGGGAGGGGACCCCCAAGAGACGATGCCCTGCGGAGCGCATCCTGGGGCTGCTCACCGAAGCTGGGGAGAAGGTGGCTTCCTGTTGCTGGGCATGGAACCGCAAGTTGTCCAAGTCGCAGGATCTGCAATCCCCGCCTTCCCCGACGACTCCATTTCTGACTATCCAAACTCCATGGGGCCGTGCAAAAACCCTCTATTGCTTCCATATGTCGACGCTGGGAGAAGCCAAACAAAGAGCAAAGAGGGAGAGTTGCGCACTCTCTGAGCCTCTGTGCAGGAAAACGGGCCCTCCTTGTCTCCTGAGGACACCTGTGAGAAGAAACGAGTTGTTCGCTGCCCTTCCCATGCCCCCCTCCCAGTGGGATTCGGGAAACAACTGGCCATTCAGGCGTTGGGTCTCCATTAGAGCCCAGCTGGCATGTGCTCAGTTCCAGCTGGGAGGACTGGCTGTCCAGGCCAAGGCCAGGGTTTTACTTCCCGCCCCCCTCCATCCCCACCTCCAAAACCCTTTCTGCTTTAAAGTAAGTTCTTTGCCAGGCAAAAGGGTTTGTTGCAGGTAGCTTCATCCCCAAATGCTTCCAGCACATCCAGGGAGTCTTTTGCAGAAAAGCTTTACCTCCTCAAAGTGCCCTGAAGAGCTGGCGTGTGGTCCCTAAAGGATATTCTCGAAGAGCAATGGAAAAAGAAGGAGTGTTTGGCGTAGGGACCGAATGGAAGAGCTGCTGAAGCAACAGCATTTTTCACTGGTGCTGCTGAGCTTCAGAGCGGGCATTGAAAGGCTTTTTTTTTTTTTTTTTTTTCCTGCCAGCGCTCGACCGCCGT
>VZTL01047355.1:10252-25996 GCA_013400535.1 Scopus umbretta
CCCCCCCCCTGCATTGGTTTTTGTAAAGAAGGATTCATCTTCTTATCAGAGAAATTCCCCCCAAATGATCCGCTCTGTTTTGGCAGCTCTTTGTTCCTCGGAGGAGCTGAGCAGCAAACACGCACATAAATTCTTCCTGTGGAAGAACGCTGCATTTTCGAGTCGGTGAAAACGAGGCTTCCCTTTTGCATTGTTCAGTTCGGGGCTTTTTTCTTTTTTCTTTCTTTTTTTTTTTTTTCCTTGTAGCCTTGAGCTCCAACTCTTTGCTCTGTCTCCAGCTGTGTGAAATCATTCTGCACCCCGCTCGTGCCTTTTGTCTAAAACACTCGGCCTGCTTGCTCTTTTCACTCTGCAGTGGGTTTTTTAGTTGTCTGTTTGTTGGGGCAGAAAGTGGCACTAGTTATGACTGCGTATTTCCTCTCTTGCACGACGCTGAAAGACTCGTCTTTCTTGGAAAGATTTTGTCTACGTTCAGGCAAGGGCTGATAGGTAGGTGGGACGGGTAGGAGATCCGGTGGTAAGAGCATAGATTCAGTCACGTGGCAGAAAATTTAATGCCTAAAGGGACTTTTATGTGCGTCTACCAATGTTTCTGATATGTTTGTATGTGAAACCTCTAATCCTGAACTCCCTCAACTTGTGCGTTCAGCGTAGTGAGCAAATACATATGGGGACGTATGTCCTGCTCTAATGCCCACAGGAAGCCTGTAATCCACTTCATTCCTGGTTGCAGATGGTTCCTGTGAAATGGAATGAGTCAATTTGCCTCCTCACTTTGCCCTCAGGGTGGTTGCAAGGAGAAGGGTTTGGCACTGGTCACCTCAGACTTGAGAGCAGAAGCATGCTGGGGACAAGGGAGCAGGGGAGAACTGGGCTTCATTCTGAGGTCCCAGACTGAGTTTTTGGCCAATAAGGTCAAAAATGCCACCTATGGAAATGCTCTGGGGGCTCAGCAGGGGATGATGTCGGTCGGGCCTGTAGGCTCAATGGCTGGCTCCGTCCTTCTCCCCGTCTCCTAGATCCAGAAGCAAGGTCCACTGATTAATCTCTCCTGGGGCTTTTGACTCAACTGGTGGCCCTGTAATCCTGGGTGCTGCGTGTAGGTTGTGGCTGCTGTGTTGGCATGCTCGTGTAACTCTGTTTTGTTGCAAGGATCGTTGGCAGACTGATGATCATTGGAGGATCTATGAGACAGTCCAGGAGATTGTTGCTTAGGAGGTTGTGGTGTTGGCTTTTGTCTCCAAAGCAGAGTCGTCTGGCTGCCCTGATGTGACATTCAGGGTCTCCCACTAACCTGCTTTAATCAGTTTCCCTGAGATTATGTTTTTGTTTTCTTCCCCTGCCTTGGCTGTGGCTGCTCAAAAGTCATTCCTTGGAGCACAATTGTTACTTTTATCTCAATTTTCCCCATAAAAAGCTTTTATTTTCCTGAGAGAAACAGGATTGAGAAGAACCTCAAGAGGTCATGCAGTCCCATGGCAAAGTGGGACAGCTGCTGACCAGCATTTGTCCAGCTTGTTCTTCAAAATACTCCATGACAGGGACTGCTGAGCCTCAGCAACCTCTCCCAGGGCTTCACCAGCTTCACCTCCTTAGGATGATCTGCTTGTGGTGGGGCTGAAAGAGATAGGAGCCAGAATGACGCTGCCTTGCACTTCCCAACCTGAATCGGCCCCTGCTCCATTTTGCGTCCTGTAAACACAGAAGAGAAAGGCAGTGCCGCGTGGAAGGGCTTGCTGTCCGAGTGCTCAAAAATTGGAGCCCGTGAAACGCTGGGAACAGACCTGGTCTGTCTGCATATGTAGGTCAACAATTGCAGTGTGGCTGTGATGTTCTTGTATGTGAAATACAGAGAAGATCCATCCGTCCACTGCAAAGTGCATATGTCCCTGCTGAGTCACAGTCACTGGTCCAGGCTGTTTCTGCAACCATTTCCCACCCCTGAACGCTATTTTCCAACCTTTCCTCTTTCTTGGGCAGATCTGAAGGATGGGGAATGGGAGCTAACTGGTGCAGTCTATCCTGCTGGTGTAGGGTAGCCTATTTTAGGGGACCTTCCATGGAAGAAGGCATGCTTTTTTTGCTATCCCCCTGCTCCAAATTAAAAACGTCAGTTGCATACGCTGCCTTCATAGTGCTATGACTCCCTGGGTAGTGGGACAGTGCAAGGCCTTGCAGGTCTTGTTGCCGTGCCGGGCTTGTTCTAGCTGAGAAATTGTTTCTGCCATGTGTGCTAGCTCAAGCGTAGCCTGAGCTTTGTACCCAGCTGCCAAAGGCAGGTCACGGAAAGCTTGAACCCATGGTCACGCCCTGGAGCATTTCCCATCAGTGTCCATGGTAGCTGAGCTGAATAAGCCCAAATCTCGGGCTCCAGATTGTAGGCCTGAACTTGCCTCCATTGTTTGTGGTTGGCAGCTGTAGCTTGAACACACTCTTAGTGCAAGCCGGAGCATGCCACAAAGTACCAGGCTGACCTGTGGTGGTATTGAGGCTTTAGCTGACAGTTGATCCTGCCAAGAGCTCGGAATGTATCCCTTATGCTTGAACCCGTCACTTGGCCAATTTTTTGGTGAAAAAACCCTATTGCAGATTGATACAGATGGAATAGCGAGCGTGCCTGTGGCCAGATGTGGTGTGTGCTGTGTGTCGGAGGTGGGGACCACCAAGCGGGGAGGTCTCCCCACCAGTCCCTAACTGAGGTGTGCCTTTCCCTTGCAGCCCACACGCTCATCTGCTTTTCGTGCTCGGATGCATCCTCCAACTGGGCCTGCCTGAAGCCTGTCAAGTGCGGGGAGAATGAAAACCACTGCGTGACGACGTATGTCGGAGTGGGAATCGGTGAGTGGTGACAGGACATCCTTCTGCCCCTCTTGGCTGCGCTCCCTGGTCACCTGCTGAGCTGCAGGAAGGCTTTCCTTCCTTTGGCTGGAAAAAGGGGAAAGTTCGGCTTAGCAGCTGGGTGGAGGACCATCCCAAGGGAATTTTGTGAGGGACATGCTGCCAGATGGAGACGTGTTAAAGCCCACGTGCCTGCACTGACACCGGGAGTCCGAGGGGAATTTCGAGGTGGGAGCAGGGAGCCTGCTGACGAGTAAGTGAAAGTGTGGAGGATGCTGCAAGCTTCCTTTGTAGGAAAGCTCCAAGGCTGCTGCCCTTCCTGCTTTGGCACTGTGTTCGGGTTGTTCATCCCCGAGTCCCACCTTTGCTTCTTCGCTCTCTGGATGAGGTGGGGTTGCCAGGAAGGGAGATTTGCAGGTTTCCTCCCTAAGCACCAGGAAAGATCTGGGGGTGTGTGTGTGCTTCCCAGCTGATGCTCGTAGGGAAGCAGAGCTGCTCTGGCAGGTCTCCTGGCACCATTGCAGAGCCCAGAGCCCAGCCTGGTGGGCAGCCTTGCTCTCCCTTGCAGGAGGGAAGAGTGTTTGCATGCCTGAGTTGCACGGTCTGCAACGTGGGCGGTTGTGCGTATACAAATGGAGGCCGGGAGCTTTTATAAATCTGTCGTCTTAGCGCAGTGCTAATGGTTTCCTATGTCCTGCTGCTAAATGTGCGCTGCGCCTCTCTTGCAGCCGACGCTGGAAACGCAGCCTTTGCTCACGAGTGCCTCCCCGGTGCTCTGTATGCCCTGGGCTCCCTGTCTCGCTCGAGGAGTCCCAGGGTCAGGCTTGAGTGGGATTTTTGAGATTCTTCACCCGAGCTGTAGCGGCCAAACTTTGGACGGCAGCCTGGAAGGGGTGTCCCTGGGCTGTTGCACGGTCTCTAGAGTCTGTGTGGGAGGTTGTGGTGGGTGTTCCTTGAGATGTGTGGGCTGGCTGAGATTACTGTTGTAGCCTGATGCCGAGAAGCACTTCATCCTCTCTGTGCCACCGGTGACGCTTTGGCTATTTCAGTGCTGTTATTTCCTTTGCAGAACAGGTGATCAGAAAGCTGAGAAACATTATTTACCCGTCTCCTTTTTGCTTTTCTTCCTTTCCTCCTACCCCGACCTAATTTCAGGCGGCAATTCTGGCCAGTCCATCTCCAAAGGATGCTCTCCCATTTGCCCCAGCGCTGGGATTAACCTTGGCATAGCGGCTGCCTCCGTTTACTGCTGCGACTCCTTCCTCTGCAACATCAGCGGTTCCAGCAGCGTGAAAGCCAGCTACACGATCCTGGCCTTGGGGGTCCTCGTTAGCTTCATCTACGTCCTCAGGGCTCGCGAGTGATGGGGCTGGCCAAGGAAGAGCCATCTTCCACGGGCTGTCGCAGGTCTCATTAGCCAATATCTTCTCTGTCGCTGTCTGCAAAGGAGATCCTCTACTTCTCAGCAGGCTTCCAAGGTGGTTGTTTCCCAGACTTTAAGCTCTTCCAGCATTGGAGACCTGGGCAGTTTCGCTAAGCTGTTCTCCTCCTTCTGTGGACATACCCCACTGCACTCTCACACCTCCTTGGCAAAGGTGGATCGTTTTGGAAGGGTTTCTGCTTTTATACCTAATACCCCCCCCTCGTTTGTAAGATTGGTTGAAACAAGGCTGGGACTCTTCGAGAACCGATTAACCCCAGATACCACCCGGTCAAGTGTTCAGACGTTCCTGCCTCTCGCCTCCATGAAGGTGCCTGGCACCGGTGTGCCCCCAGCACGTGGGTGACCCGGGCACCGGGAATGCATGACCCAAAGGGAGACACTGCAGCTGCAGTCTCTTTTTATAAAATCGTTTCGTTTCTTCTGATCCTGGGCTGACTTTTCTGGAAAACATGACGTGTACCTTGTCCCTCCAAGCTCTGTAAGTGCCAGACCTGAATAAACATGCTCCTGTTGTTACCCGAGATGGGACGTGTGCTGTGTGTGTTTCCTTGCTCCAGACAGATTAGAAACGCTCTTAGAAGAAACCCAAATATTATGCCCGGCGTGAGGGCCTCTTAGCCTCTCCAGCGGCTTTTGAGTGCTTCACCTCAGCATTCCTTCCAGTTCACCTCTGAGCAGCAAGTCCATCTTCTCCCTGTCCTTTCTGATAAACACCCTTGGGCCAACTTGTTTCACCTCTCTTGGGAATTGTGTTTTCCAGGTGCATTTTAGTGAAGAATGCCAGTTACTGGGGCCCGAGTCAACCCCATTACTCCTAATGGAGCGAGTGCACTGGGAACAGGACCTCTAAAACTTAGTCTGCGTATTACAAAGACTTGGTGCGTCGATTTCCCCACTTTGGACTCCTGATGGTGATAGATGATAACATCGATACCTAAATGATCCAGGGCAACAGGTCTGTTTGCAAAATTTAGTGAAGTCAGAGGCAAAGACGTCAATACGCAGATCTTTAGGTTCAACCGGCAATCCCTGGCTGATGGTGCACTTGGACTGCAGAAGGTGACCTCACCACAAAACCTGCCATTCCTGCTGTCCCTCAGATCCCAGGATCTTTCCAGGTCTTTCGGCAGCGTTGCTCCTGGAAGTTCTCAGTTGTCCTATAGGAGATGTGTCCTCCTGCTGTCTCTGCATCGTGCTGGTTCCTACCTGCTTTGCTTGCCTGTGGACCCACTAGACAGAAAACAAGCCAAAATTGAGCCTTAAACTATCAGCTGAAAGCTTGCTGTCACTTCCACTGATTGATCAGAGGTGCCCGAGCTTTTTTTCTTCTAGCAGAAAGAATCAGGGGTAGCATTGGCGCTCTTTTGCCATGCCCGCCTTGTACGTGGTTCTCCTATTTTGTGTCAACAAATAAACAAAAGCCTCTCAAGCTGCACACGCTGTTCAATTGTACCTCTCTCCCCACTTAAATGAGTGATAAACGGCTTCTTTTGAAAGGTGGTGTGCAGATGTATAGAAATATTTGCAACAAAAGTGGTTACATGTTTTTTCCTCCTCCTTCTCCCTGTCTTTTAATTAAAGCGACACGGATGCTAATGACAGCCTTTACAACAGGAGGGACTGGTCGTTGTGATGTGACCTGCAATTAGGTGATGAGTTTGGTAAGAACGCATTGCTTGTCTCGTTGCTCCTCAGATGTGCCTTCCTCTGGTTAATGCACCCTCCCTCGCCTGCTGGGACCGCGGGCCTCGAGGTGTGCCGCGAACCTCTGCTATGCATGTATAGCACAGGGAAAATTGGGGGAAAAAATTACTAGAAATGGGGTAAATATTCCCTAACTTCCCTGAGCCTGCCTCCCAAAAGGGTTAGAACCTTGTCTGCAGGGTTTAATTTGTTCCTTGCTACTTGCTGCGAGTAGCTGCTGTAGTGAGATGGAGGCAGGGCCCAGAGTACTCCACCTTGCAAGTAATGGGGCTGTAACTCTTTTCTAGCCACCTGGTAAAAAAGGTATCTTGGTTTTGGACTCAATTACCCTCGCAACACCTCTGCTGTGAGCAAAGAGCGAAACTTAAAAAGACACCAGTCCTAATGCCTGTTCATGCCTTTAGAAGGCTCTTGAGGATGCCACGCTGGACAACCCCATGGGCTAAAGCTACCAGCAGGGTTACGTAGACCTGGTTGCCTCCTCCCATGGCCGTCTCCTTCCTATCTCCGTGTTTTAGAGTTTGTTCGTGCCAAGGACTCGGTTGTGCAAGGGAGCAAGGGCTGGCGGGAAGAGCATTCAGCAGGCTGCTTACCCTATACAAATAACAAGTTATATTAATGGTATTGCCAGGAGACAGATCTGAAGGTCAGTTCACGGGTGTTCTCGAGCCTATAGATGATGAATAGATTGCATATGGAGATTTTTTTTTTCCCCTCTTCACTCTTTTTGCCTGTCTTTCCTCCTCATGTGCTATGTTCCTGTACGCTTAGTATATGGAAGAAGAGGTATTTGCAGTTTTTCCTTTCACGTGGCAATGATCTCTTTGATAGGTATATGTATATTTGAGAAAGAGCGAGGGTGTGACGGCTTGTCAAATGCAAGAGACGTTATTCAGCAGTTTAATCCCAAGCATCATATGATCAGTTCTGCCAACTCTCGCAATTCCTGGTCCTACTATAGATTTTTGTTTTTCTTTTTTTTTTTTGTCCCCAAGTCCCCAGCACCAGAAATCATGCGAGAACCTCAGCTGACGTAAAGCCCAGGAGTGAAAGGCCTGAAAATGCACAGCTGTGGTAATTAAAAACATTAATAATAACAACAAAATAAATAGCAAGAACCCAGCATTTAAGGAGCATTAAAACTGGTGGGTTGTTAAACCACACGCCTGATTTGGAACTTGAGGGCCATGGTGGGACAGTCCTTAACTGCTTTGAATGTGTTTACTTGGACTGTGGAATTAGAATTCAAAATCTCAGCAGAAAGCTCAGATCTTCACCTTTTCTGACAAGACGAGAGGTCACGAGGGGAGGCAGCTTTGCTCTGTACAAGCATAAAATATCCCAGAACAGTTTTCACTGGAAAATAAGAGCTTAAGCCAAATACCTGCCCGTTTTGGAGCATGCTAATGAGAAAACGGTTTCTGTGCTTCCGTCCTGGAAATGGCTGTATTTCAACAGCAGCTGCTGCCATCTACCACTACGCCAACGTCACAAGGGCTCTCATTTTTGGATATTGTCTATACATGCTCAAAGCTTACTGCGGCACCAGCCCTTTCCACCCAGGTTCACTGGGTTTGCTGTTTGCTGAAAAAGGAGGACTTAAAAATGAACGAAGTTCTTCCAACTGTTTTTGAGAATTTTTTTTTTCTTGCAAAATGGCAAAATTTCTTCTTTTGAAAAACACAAACCTGATGTGACTTCCTTGCACAAACAGCCAGAAAAAATAAGGCCAGCTGCTTAATAATTACTCAAAGGATCCACATCGTTAATCAAAGAGTGTCCTTGCTTGGTGTTAATTTACTCAAGTTATGTGTTAGTTGAAATGGCTTGCCTCTCAGAGACCCTATTTGCCATGAAGGCGGCTGTGGTCCCACCACCCCTGTGGGAAGCCTGGTAGCTCTGGTCCTCATGGCTGTGCCCCCATGCTGGAATGAGGTATAGGCATCCATGCTCTCCTGTCTCCAGGAAAGGCAGATGTGGTGCACATCTGGATGCTCAGAGGTTCAGCGCCCTATCACAAGCCCCTTGCTCCTGTGATCCCTGTGCTTTTGCACCCTGAAGCTCAGCGGTGAGGTGCTGCGGGTCTCAGCTGTTCAGGATGAAGATGGGTCTGAGTCCTTCCTTGATCCTGGAGGAGTTATTTTGCCCCTGGAAAGCTGCTATCTGAGGCTGTCAACCTGGAATGGGGATAGACACACCCAATCTTGCATTTTGGGAGTGTCCATGGTGCACAGGGAAGCGAAGCCCTGGGTTGGTTCTGCCATCTACTGGCTTTTGCCAGACCTGGTAGAGATGCTTTGAAGCCCAGATGTCACAAGTCAAGGAGGAACCTTTAAGACGTGAAATCGCAAGTAGGGGGCCAAGGGCGAGCTACCTTTAACCAGATAATTGCATGCAAAGCAGAGAAGCAGAAGCATGAGAGACAGATTGAATGTTTTAATTTGTCCAGCTTTGCTCTGATAGTGTAAATCGAGAAATGAAAGGCTTAACAGGCTTCCCAGGACCAGCGTTTTCTGAGGGAACACTTTTTCCAGCCCAAATTCTACCGTTTCATCAAAACCGAAACACTTCATGAAAATATAATAAGGCCAATAAAGCATTGCAGAAAAAATACTGACCCATTTCATTTCAGCTTTGTTGGATGATCTCATTTCACTGAGGCGGTTACACTGAAATGTTAATTTTACTAATACATATATGTGAGATTTGTAATTGTGTATTACCTTTGTTGTAACAGAATAAGCAGAATAAAGAAACATTGGTTCCTTCAAATATCTTAACATAAGTATAAGTGTAGGGTATGTTACATATTGTTTCTTATACTCTAATAAATAAATATATGGAATTAATAAAAAAGGTACACTTGGAACAAAATTTTTGGATGGTTCTGCAGATATTACAGGTATTCCCTCTTGCTTTGTGTGAAAAGAAAGTGCTAGGGTTGGATTCAAAGCCCAGGGCTGGGGGTTGCAGGCCGGTCAAAAGGAGGACAAATGAGAGGCTGAGCCTATAGAGGGAGGGATAAATCCATACGTGCCATCTCAAGGCCATTGGAGTCTCTTCCTGGTGATGGATAAAGAACAGGGATTGTCTTTGCCTTCAATAGTCACGCTCATAAATATCGTTGACTTGCCCGTGACCCTACTGGGAATGGAGATGGGATTTGTCCTTTGAGCCTGTGCTCTTTTTTGTTGGAGAGGGTGGCTATTTTGGGCACATAAGGGCCCCTGTGTGGGTGTCTGTGGGCAGCTGCTCCTCTTCCCGAGCTCCTTGGGGCTGCAGGGGCTGCTCCGGCCCCTCTGCTGCCCGTGGACAGATGCACACACGGACACATGGATGTGGGGGCTGGTTGCTCTGGAGACTCTCCCCTGCTCTTCTGAACCAGGGAGCATTCATGCTGCTTTGCAAAAATGTGTCGTTCTAACTTTTTTTTTTTAAGCTTTATTATTTTGGGGAGCCCAGCTGGATCCTGTGGGAGAAGATTATGTTCTCTGGGGAATGTAAGACAAATGCAGAATAACAGCAATGGGCTCTCAGGAGTTTCTTAGGAACAGACACAGGCTGTTTGAAACAAAGACTGAAAAATATCTTTCCTTTTCTCTGGATAACCCCAACCCGGGTATCTTCTTCCTGGGAAAGGCTCTTCTCCACTGCTCTCCCTCCTTGCAGTCTGTATTTTGCAGCCTTGCCTATGTTTTTGGGGCAGGAGAGCACCAGCATTGACAGGGAGTATTTTCAGGAGAGTAGGGCACTGCACAGCTGGTGGGGACAGAAGAAACCTACACCCCCACACAGGCTACACCTCCATCCTGCCCAGTGTTCCCGTCCTTTCTGTTCACATTGCCTCCCGTGTGCCCGCTCCTACTGCTCCATGGGGACCTGTCTGTCTCTAGGCAGGCCCAGGACGGGCTCTCCCACATTTCAGGTGTTCAGAAAATTCAGAGAAATGGTGCCATTTCTCCATATCTAAGAGGGGACACCATTAATGTTTTGACCCAGAGGTAATAGAGCTGCTTCCTTCGTTAAGGTCCATATTTCCAGGTGAGCCTTGTTAAGAGATGTAGTAATACCAAATACCTGAAAGCATTTCTGGAAACTAAACAACATGGGCTGTGGCCAGTGTTTCTGTTTCAGTTGGCTCTGCAGACATTTCTCACTGGTATCCCAAGGTCGTGTTGCCCATCTCAGGGTATGAGACACCATGTGCTAGCAAATGCGTCTGAGGTGGGAGAATTCCTGACTCCCCATCCCTGCCCTTTTCTGTCCCTCTGGATGTGCCTTCACTCTAGCCATGGCAAACACAGATTTTAGAGGAAGGAATAGCTCCAGGGCTGGAGGGGATTCTCCAGAAAACAGGTTCATTTGCTAGTTTTGACGTGAAGGAGTCAAGAAAAGTGTGTAAGTAGACAGTTTGCAAGTGAAAATGTGTGTGGTGCTAAAGGAAGAAAAAAAAAAAGACTGAATCAAGAGCTCCACCTTCCTGCCAGTGCTAACCCTCTCCACTTTCCCTCAGGCTGCTTTTCTCCCCAGTTCATGGGGTTTGAGATCCACACGAGAGACCGTGGAGAGCAAGGGGGAAGATGACACCAGCTGCAAATGCTGACCTGAGCAGCAGCTGAGATGGGAGGAGGCTGGAAAAAAGGGAGATGCTTTGCGTGGCTTTGGGAACACACACCAATCTTCCTGCTTATCACCTCCCAAGAAAAATATAGTAAGAGATTTAAAGCAATGCACGATGTATCTTGGTCTCCTTGGGTTTGGTGATCTGGCCCTTCCGGTGAGACAGGGACACCTGGCCATCCGAGCTGCCATTAAGTTAATAACTCTTGTCCTTCGTGTAGAAAGAGTTAAGCTAGCACGTCTAAAATGTAACATGGACAGCATCAATCCCGTGGGGCGAGGGGTGTGAGTAGCATGCCTCGCTCTCCTTCTCCATGCCAATTAACACAAACAACGACTGGGTATATTGTGTTTCACACAGATTCTTCTCATGCCCACATCACCAAAAGCAATATCACGTTGTTGTCCCTGAGTGCCAGGCACTCCTGGCTGCGATTCTGTCTTCTCATTGCTAAAATTGCAGGGATGCAGTCATCCGTTCTCGCGTAAGATTCTGAGTTTCGCTCAAGGACCCCTTCCTGAGCTCAGACCAGTTAAACCTGCTGGTTCCAGGACAGCACCCATTTAGTATCGCAGTCCAAAGTATTAGAGGAAAGGTGACAAAAAAAAAATATGAGTACTCAATAGATGTGGAATGGTGGCGCCTTGTATGAGACCACTTTGCAGTGCACAAATTCTTTGTAAGGGCAAGGTGCAGCTACTCACTGCATGTTGGAGTTCAACTCATGTTTGTTCCAAGCAGCTTAGATAGACTGACTTTTTCTCTTTTTTTTATTTTCACATGGATATATCTCATCCTGAAGCTGATTGGTACCAAATGATTATGAAACCTGAGTTTTGGAGACAGTGAAAATTAAAAACTACCAAAATAATCCTCAAAATGCTTCCCTCCCTCGTTGGCAAATGGGCTGGGACCAGGCATTTGCATTTTCTTCTCTTGTCGGAAGGTGGCAGTGGCAGGCCCCAGATCTGCCACTGCAGTCTCAGTAGGATGTCCTGGGATGGGTGTGTTGACTTGCCAGGACCACAGGCCCCTTTTGGTAAGGGGCAAAATGATGCAAAAAGAAGTGCATCCATCTTCATGAGGAAGAAGTGCATTAGCTCAGCATGCCTTTCACTGTTTCCCAAGCATGGAGACATGGCAGCTTTTCTGGTCTCCTGTTCTAGTTTTTTAACACTTACATGGAAAATTTTTGTTCCTTCTATCTGACAGAACTTCATTTCCTGCAACGTGTGGACAATGGGTAAGCCCAGCTCAGCCTTCTCTTTGACCTTCTTTTATGTTAGATGCTCTTAGACCCCCTGAGCCCTCTTTTCTCAGCCTGTTTCCCAGGTTGAACAAACCCAGCTCTCTCGTAACACTTCATATTGCCTATGGTCAAGCTGTTGGCCAAACCACACTTGCAAACAAGGAAAAATTTGTTGGGGATGTGAAGTCTGGGGGCAGCCTTGGCTGCAATGACCATGAGGTGGTGGAGATCAAGATTCTGAGAGAGAGTAACAAGACAAAAAGCAGCATCACAACCCTGGAGTCAGCATGGATTCACAGAGGGGGAATTATGCCTCACTGGCCTGATAGCCTTCAATGATGAGGTGACTGGCTTGGTTGATGGTGCAAGAGAGGTGGATGTTGTTTATCTCTACCTTATTAAGGCTTTCAACCCTGTCTCCCACCACATCCTCATTGATGAGCTGACAAAGTATGGGTTATATGTGGACAGTGAGGTGGACTGAAGACTGGTGGAGCAACTGGGCCTGGAGACTTGTGATCGGTGGCACAGAGTCCAGTCGGAGGCAAGTCACTAGTGGGGTACCGCAGGACTCAGTACTGTTCATCGTCTTCATTAGTGACCTTGGCGATGTGGTAGCAGAGCGTACCTTCAATGAGTCTGCAGATGATACAAAACTAGGAGGAGTGGCTGCAAAACTAGGAGGAGTGGCTGATACACCAGATGGGTGTGCTGCTGTTCACAGGGACCTGGACAGGTTGGCAAAATGAGGGAACCTCAGGAAGTTGAGCACATGGAAATGCAAAGTCCTGCATCTGGGGAGGAATAACCCCAGGCACCAGGACAGGCTGTGGGCTGATAGGATTGAAAGCAGCTTTGCAGAGAAGAAACTGAGGGTCGTGGTGGACACCAAGTTGCACATGAATCAGCAATGTTCTTTGGTGGCAAAGGTGGCCACCAGCCTCCTGGGCTGCATTAGGCAGAGCATTGCCAGCAGGTCAAGGGAGGTGATCCTTCCTCTGTACTTAGCACTTGTGAGGCCACACCTGGAGTCCGTGTCCAGTTCTGGGCTCACCAGTACAGGAGATACATGGACTTACTTAAGAGAGTCCAACAAAGGGCCATGAAGATGATGAATGGGCTGGAGAATCTATCCCAAGAAGAGAGGCTGAGAGATCAGGGACTTTTCAGTCTGGAAAACAGAAGGCTCAGGGGGAATCTTATCAATGTCCATAAATACCTGAAGAGGACAGAGGCAGGCTCTTCCCAGTGGTTCCCAGTGCCAGGACAACAGGCAAAGGGCACAAACTGGAACACAGGAAATTCCATTTAAACATGAGAAAAATCTGTCTTCACTGTAAGTGTGGTTGAACGCTGGGAAAGCCTGCCCAGAGAGGTCATGGAGTTTCCATCTTTGATGATATTTCTCCCACAGGCTTGCCTGTTTGCCAGGACCATCAGACGGGCTGAAGTGCTCACCTGGCTGGGAAGCATCACTGCAGGGCTGCTTCCCTCACCTTTACCAGAGACAAATGCTCCAGAAGCCAGAATTTTTTTGGTCAGAAGCTTTTTTTCCTGAAATCCTGAAGCATCTGGAAGCCAAACCTGGGGTGTTTCTTGCAGCTGGTGGGAGACAGGCTGACCCTATCACCTGGGCAGTGGGGATATCTTCAAGACAGGTTTTCTACCGGTTTGGGCAGGCTGAACTTGGAGACACACTCCTCAGCCAGAGATGTGGGTATTTCCAGCTTCAGTGCCGAGCACTGCAGCATTAGAGGGAGGTGAAAAGGGCTTGGAGGCAAAGCTGCTTCCTTTCAGTCAGGTCATTTACTGTTTTACATGTGTTGTCCTTGTTCTTCCCTTCTGGGTCAATGAGAAGTGACTCAAATAAAAAGGTATCTCTTGTTCATTGGATTAAGTCTTGAAGGAACATAGGGGATAATTAAAGCAGGTGACAGCTAAGCTGAGCAAGATCTCAATCACCGAGGCAAGCAGCTCCAGTGCTGCCAAGATCAGCAGTGGAGTGCTCTAGCAAGGTGCACTGGGGGATTTCCCGAACTGGGGGAATGTCAGGGGGAGTCGAGAGACCGACCAAGAGCCTACAGGTCATGCAACAGCAGCTGACGAGACCTGGGTGGGACCAGGAGGAATGGTGGCCAAGCCCCCCCACACATATAAAAGAAGGCCTTATGGAGCGCTAGTGACCAGGAGCATCGCCAACAGGGCACGGCAAGTCAGCAAAGGTGTGGTGTGGTAGTTTGTGTAGAAGGCCATGTAGGAAGGGTGATGAAGCTCTGCCAGCTCCACCAGGGTGCAGTGGTATCTACCTGGCAGAAAGCCACAGCCTCTCTAAGCTCTGCACCCATGATGACTGAGGTAGCTTCCAAGACAGAGCCGCGGTGGGAACACGCTGCCAGGTGCCAGGCTGCAGGGTGTGCCCTGCTCTCATGGCAGCACCCAGGGCAGCAGGGAGCACTCCTGGGGGAGGTGCGCCCAGGGAGAGGAACTCCTCCGCTGAGCGACAGAGCTGCGGGAGGAGCTGAGAGGTTGAGGATTATCAAGGGAATGCAAGAGAGAGACAGACTGCTGGAATCACACCCTACCATCCCTGGGACAGGCCCTACAGGCAGACAGGACACATGGCACGGAGGATTCCCTATCCTCTCTGCACCCAGCAGAACACAGTGGCTTAAGGGATGGGGACAATGACGACAGGTTCCTGCTTGGCGCAGGCATGTCTCCTCTGTGACAGCCCCTCCTTCCCAGGTGCCCTCGCATGG
Source organism: Scopus umbretta (assembly GCA_013400535.1). NCBI lineage: Eukaryota > Metazoa > Chordata > Aves > Pelecaniformes > Scopidae > Scopus > Scopus umbretta. The sequence goes on from VZTL01047355.1 coordinate 24,868, forward strand.
TNACATGACACCAGGCCTGCTGGCATCAGATGGGGTACAGCTGTCTCAAAGTGGGAAAAGGATCTTTGCACGGGAGTTAGCAGGTGTCCTGGTTTCAGCTGGGATAGAGTTAATTTTCTTCCTAGTAGCTGGTATAGTGCTGTGGTTTGGATTTAGGATAAGAATAATAACACACCGATGTTTTCAGTTGTTGCTAAGTAGTATTTATACTAGTCAAGGACTTTCCAGCTTCCCATGCCCTGCCAGGGGCACAAGGAGCTGGGAGGGGGCTCAGCCAGGACAGCTGACCCAACCTGCCCACAGGGCTATTCCATACCATACGGCGTCAGGCTCAGTATAGAAACTGGGGGAGTTGGCCGGGGGGGCAACAATCGCTGCTCGGGGACGGGCTGGGCATCGCTCAGCGGGTGGTGAGCAATGGCATTGGGCATCACTTGTTTTATATACTCTTTTGTTATCATTATTATTATTATTTTCTCTTCCTCTGCTGTCCTATTAAACTGCCTTTACCTCAACCCACGGGTTTTATTTTTTTTTCTGATTCTCTCCCCCCGTCCCACTGTTGGGGGGAGGGTGAGCAGGCAGCTGTGTGGTGCTTAGTTGCCGACTGGGGTTAAACCATGACAGCAGGGCTCATTGAAAGAGCTTTAAACTAGATTTGAATGGGGGAAGGGGATAAAACCAGGGTCACTAGGGGTAAGCCTGGGGGCGGCATGCCGATATTTGAGGGACGGTGTGGTAGCGATATCCTCCAGTCTGCCATCTCAGTGGAGGTAGGGGATGGAGATCCATGCAGCAGCAAAGACACAAAGGTTACTGATGTGTTAGAAACCACAAAAAGCACCTGAGAATGGTCATGTAGGAGTTAAGGCTTCTTCCCCCCAAAAAGTGGCAGGATCAATAGCGCAACTGAAGTACATCTACACCAATGCACACAGCATGGCAACAAACAGGAGGAGTTGGAAGCCATTGTGCAGCTGGAAATCTATGATATAGTTGCCATCACGGAAACCTGGTGGGCTGACTCGCACAGCTGGAGCGCTGCAATGGATGGCTCTCTTCAGAAGGGAAAGGCAAGGAAGGGGAGGCGGTGGGGGAGCCCTGTTTGTTAGGGAGTGTTTTGACTGTC
>VZTL01047356.1:0-39358 GCA_013400535.1 Scopus umbretta
ATATGTTTTAAAAATAAATATTGAAATATGAACAAGTCTACAATTAGAATGTTGCCCTGTACATTCCAAGAAATGCAGAGCTCTTGCCTTCTTTACCTGGAAAGAGAGATCTCTAAACAACAGCGGAGTTGGAGCCGTTAGGCCTAACTTTCAGATACAGTTTGGCAGCAGCAAAAGCATGCTCAACAGATGCACTTTTGGAGCACCCCTAACCCTTTTTGCGTGGGAGATCAGGTAGGCATGACTGAAGTACCAACGATTTACAAAGAATCCTGATAAAGTTCAAAGAAGCTGGGGGTAAACACCCCCAGTGATATCTTCGTTAAGAAAGAATATCCATAATCACTTAAAATCAGCAAGCACTGTAACTTAAACATCTTAACGTTTTGGTCAGTAAACAAATGTCATACAATACCAATTAGTTTATGACAAAATTTAAAACCATTTGGCACATGCTATAAAGACATTCTTCCTTAAGAGGTGAAATACGTGTTTGAACAGGTACAAGCTGAGGAAATAGGACCGAAATAGCACTGTTGTTAACAGATGTACAGTACAGGGTTTGCTCTTCCGCACTCAGACTCCAGCAGCATGCGTGGGTGTACTCGGTTGGTTAAGGCCTATGGTTGAACAAAGCCACCCCGCAAAATCCACCTCCTCCGCTTCAGATCTCTTAATGAAAGCATGAATCTGAGCAAAAGAGAAGAATTCTGTTAGTCAGGCACTCCATCTGTTAAATAATGATTTTTGGATAGCATGAAATACAGTAAATCCAGTTTACTTTCAGTATTCAAGCTAGCTATATAATTTGGCAACCCACCCAAAGTGACCAGGAGAGCTTTTCTGCAGGATTACCAAAATAACCGGCATATAAAACGTACACGTTGCAAAGAATTCCGGAGTAATACTGCCTACAGAGTGCCTGTTGCAGAAATTTACACCACAGTATGCGATAAGGATGTGACTCAGCCACTTGAGATAACACTCTGGAAAATATCTGCCTGTGCACAGAAAGGCTTTTTGTAATCGAAAGAGTCTGATTCTACTTTGCATCCGTATTGTACGAGCAGGATCAGAGCAGGGAAAACTTGATTTTCTGCAGCAGAAACACTTAAGACCATGAAAAGATCCACTGAAACAGAGAAGGTCATTTCATGCAGGGGGGAAAAAAAAAAAAAAAAGCAAGATTTTTTTTTTTATTGCATCTAGTTGTTCTACGGGTTTTGCAAGGCAAAACTGATAAAAAAAAAAAAAAACACCCAGAGGCAAATGTTGTGTTTCACAAAAGTTGATAAAAGTGTATTTAACTAGTCCATAAGGTATGCGGAATTTTGTTCCTTCTTCCTCTTCGAAATAATAATTGGTATACTTTATTATTGACTAATAAACCCAAGAAAAAGAGAGAATTATTTTGCTAATTAACAGGTCATATACTCATTGTGATTATCAAATGACAGCCTCCAAAACCCACCAGCTTTGGTCCCCCTGACAGTCCCTGTTCCGGGACTGTGCGAAGGCCCCTCGATCTCTGGATCAGAAAAGCAGCCCCCCCTCAAACTGCTGGAGCTGCTTGTGTTGGGGCCACAACCTACACTCTAGGCCGCGTGCCCTGATCCTGATCCTAGGCCAGCTGAGGAACCCAGCCTGCATGGAAGAGCACTCTTAGTTCAAGTTAAGGACTTCCACTTACCATCAGCTGCTTCAAATCGGCTCTCTCAGCAGGATTTTTAATTAAACTAGGAAAACAAAAAGCGTTACACAAGTTATACACTATTATCTTTTAAAATAAAGATCAAGTTGTATCACGTTGGTATACTGCTTTGGTCCCAAGAAGACACCACTCTAGACAAAAGCATTAGGTAACGCAGTGCCTCTCGAATGTAGATCCGGGTCTGTAAGCAACTCCCCGCGGTAGGTTTCACAGGTCTGGTTTGAGGTACAAAACCCCGAGTTGTCTGATACTGTTTAGTGGGGGCAGGAGCGAGTGCCTAACCAACCCGGAGAGATCAAATTCCCATTTAAAACACAGGCCTAACAATACGAGCCGCTTTATCCCTGAAGCTTCTTTTACCCAAGTCTTTTCACGCTCAGTATCGAGTACAGCTCTTGTGTTACAAGCAGCTGTTGTTTAGATTGGATCTTAGGAAAAATTTCATTACTGAACGAGCAGTCAAGCACGGGAACAGGCTGCCCAGGGAGGCGGTGGAGTCCCCACCCCTGGAGGGGTTCAAACAACATGTGGATGTGGCACTTCAGGACATGGTCTGGTAGACATGGTGGTGGTGGGCTGGCGGTTGGACTAGATCTCAGTGGGCTTTTCCAACCTTAATGATTCTATTCTATTCTTCTATGACTGTTCTTCCTTTTGGAAACAGGAAGTTACCCATATGTAACTTTTAATAAATAAGTGCAGCTTTTAATAAACAAACTAGCTTTTCAAACCGTAATGAACTACCTCCCTTAGCACTGGATATACTGGTTCAGTGCAAGCATCACTGAAGTGCAGTTGGAAAAATAAGTAGATGGAAGAATGACTGGTGTGATAAAGATGTTAGCTCAGTGAAGCACTTGGAAAGAAGCAGCAGCATCTGGAGCCTGCAAGACTTCTGCATCATACAGAGCAGTCACTACAGAATGCTGTGAAGGTTACCCTGAAAAGTAAGGATCTTCCCTTAGAGGCGTGTTGTTTGATCGGAGTCCAGGATTCCTATGGTGTCTTCAGTGCTGAGAAAGTACTAGCCTAAGCTGCACACAGAACCAGAGGTCGTATCTTAAAGAGGGGAAGGCCTCTCAGCTTTGGGGTTCTCTTTGGATGCACATGCTGTCAAGCTGGTGCCTGTAAAATGAGCTTTAGGCACAGTAACAGTTGGAGAAAGAGGATTATGCTAATTTAAATTACTCCACATTTGCTATGACCTATAAAAGTAGGGACTCTAGCTGCCAAGTTATCGATACAGTAAGACAGCAGGGCTGATCCCAAATGCGTCCCTTTGCAACTTGGCCATAGAGAAAATACTCACCATTTGTTAACAAAATCTTGAAATTCAGAACCAAACACACCATTGGGCAGCTTTGGAGGTGGCTAAAAAACAAACAAAACCAAACCACCAAAAAAAAAAAATCAGCAGTCATTCTGCATAACCAATACATGATGATGCACAACCTACCCAGAGATCTGCCAATTATGTCTCCTGCATCTGGGCAAAGCTGTAAAGCCCTAGCACTACCCAGGCCTGCCTTCAAAGCCGAGCTCCGAAACAGGCATCAGGCAGACTTCAGCTTCCATGTGTATGAATAAAGGATGTGCCGTCATGCAATTTATAGAAGGAAAGGTGCTGAGTTTATTACTGACTAAATTTGGTTATTACTCTCAACAGCTGCTGGATTTTAGGTGTTTCAGTAATAAATCAGACCAGAGGCAGTTTCTATGGTGTGGAGTGTTTTTTGCTGTGCTTTTTTTATTTTTTCCTATACACACACCTGAATGCGGTTAACACAGCCTTGAGCTGTCATTAAAGAAGGCTCAGAGCAGCTGGCAGTAATTAGCACTGTGTTATTCTCCTCACTACTGATCTCCAGTTGGGGGAAGAGAGATGCCCTGCACATCATTAGATCCATAATCCTTTTGATCTAAATATTCTGTCCCAAGGAATGAGTTTGTTCAGGTTCTGAATTTAAAAAGAACTCTGATAAAGAAAGAAGATATAAACCTCCATATTATTGTCTTGTTCTCCATGACACTTGCTATAGGCTCAGAGTTGTTTTTGTTCTTACAACCCACAAGCACGTACACTTGGGTTACTTGTATGTACAGAGATGTGGCCTGCTTTCAGTTACTCACTGGTATATGGACTTTGTTGGATGTAGAAGCTCATGCTGAAGAAAGCTTGTGCTGCAGCAGAGGTGGCAGAAGATAATCTTGCCAACTTCTCAACTACTGCAGCTTTTCAGCTTAAACTGACCTCCTCAGGGATGCTGCAAGAGCAGGACCATTGTATCTTAAGTAATCCTGTGTTCAGTTTTGGGCCCCTCACTGCAGGAAGGACATCGAGGTGCTGGAGCGTGTCCAGAGAAGGGCAATGAAGCTGGGGAAGGGCCTGGAGAACAAGTCTTGTGAGGAGCGGCTGAGGGAGCTGGGGGTGTTCAGCCTGGAGGAGAGGAGGCTGAGGGGAGACCTGATCGCTCTCTACAACCCCCTGACAGGAGGGTGCAGTGAGGAGGGTGTTGGTCTCTTCTCCTGAGCAAGAAGCGATAGAACAAGAGAAGATGGCCTCAAGTAGCACCAGGGAAGGTTTAGATTGGATATTAGGAAAAATTTCTTTCCTGAAAGAGTGGTGAGGCATTGGCACAGGCTGCCCAGGGAGGTGGTGGAGTCCCCATCCCTGCAAGCATTCAAAACACAGGTAGACGAGCTGCTTAGAGACATGATTAATAGTGGACAGGTATGGTTGGACTCGATGATCTTAAAGGTCTTTCCCAACCAACTGATTCTATGATTCTATAACCCAATGCTAACGCTATTCCAAGAGTTAGTGCTGGCATACTAAAGTGTTACATACTACACAAACTAGGTTTGCAACGCGAGAGCAGACTCCTGCACGCAGATGAGGAACGGCAGCAGTTTGTCAGGACGTGTACGGTGGCATACGCAGCGCTCGTCTTTGCGGGGACCTAGGCACCAACTGCGCTTTTTAAACAGGCATGTCAGACACACACTTTTGTAATTCATTCACATGGAGCTATTATGTTATCCAGCTGTTACAAATGATCGCTAACATGAGCACGCTTTATTTTTGTTTGGAAGGACACAAGCGCTGGACTCATGTGAGTTTCAGTAGCACTTGTGAACATGTTGGAAACAGGCCATCAATTCTAAAATACCAGTCTCTACTAATTAGCCTTGTAGCTTAGTTATTTGAAAGATACAGTATTATAAATAAGGCTGTTCATAAGACTAAAACAAATTAAATAGAAAAACCACAACAGTTTTGTATACTTGATCGTACTGTTTGCTGTTAACTGTCCTAACAGGTTGCACGATCCAGGCTAGAAAACCCATAAACCTACTCAAATGATATAGAGAAATGAACTAACATTTTCCTGGGAATAAATTAAAAACCAAGCCAACACACAGAACAAGGATGTATGTCTCACGCTGCAGCAATAGGAGATTAGAAGACCTGGGTTATCCCAACACTAACCCCACCCCACCCCCCAAATTCTAGAATGCTTTAAAAATTTACAATTGGATTAGCACAAGTGCAGAAGTTTGATTACCTCATTGACGATGTAATCAAGAAGTTCAAAGATTGCCATTGGGGGTCTGCTGTCTGGTCCGTAGGCTAAGAAGAAATTGTAGAAGTGGAAAAATAGTGTTACTCTCCTCCCATGGTAGAGGTATTTTAAGAAGCTAACAGTCATACACTCTATTCTTACATGGCATCCAGTAGATTTATAGGAAAAAAAGTGAAACAGCAACAGGGTAATACTTTTATGCAAGGAGGCATTGTTTTCAGGTCTCATCCAAACCACTAACTTCACTAGGAATCATCCTACTGCACTTTGATCAGCATGAAGCTCTAATTAGAGCAGTGAACCCTATCAGCAGAATGGGACCTTAATGGTGCTCATGAACAGCTCAGTTATCAGCTAAAGGATCTCTGGTCCTTGCTTCTCAAGCTCAGATACCTCCTCATAGTGAGACTGAGCCAGGTGCCCAATACAATCGTGATTTTGGGAAAGTTTAAAGCCACACTATGCAGACCAGTATCACATAAGGAAGACCTTTAAGCTGACAGAGAAGGGTATTAGAGAAGAATTTAACAGACTGTTGTAACTTACAGCTCACTGGTCGACCAGGTGTTCTTTGCCTGGGCGAGGTCTCGGTGACTGGGGAATCTCCCTCTACTGGGCAGCCAAACATTAATTCAAGCTCCTTAGAGTCAGGAGGTGGAATCGGGTATCTGCCAATAGCCATTTCTACCAGTGACAACCCCATACTCCATATATCCGATTGCACCGAATAATGAGTTCCCTGTAGTCTTTCCGGCTACCAAAAAAAAAAAGAGAAAAAGGGAGGGGTGGGGGGAGACAGTATTGTAACAAGAAGGAAAAAAATTACTTTCTACAATAGCCTGGATAAAATAAAGGATGAAACCCCAACTTATTAGTATGACATGTTCCGATGAGTGACTTACTGATCTTTTTCTTTAAATCTCTCATCTGCAGTTCCAGAAGTTCCGAAAACACGGCATACCGCCACTGCAAATAACTTTCAGACTCTTTAAAAATGATGCTGTTATGTTGCTGGCTTACAACTTCATTAATAGCTGCAACATTTAGCTATTCTGTTAATGATGGGACAATTACAGAACAAGAAAGCATAACTAGTATGGGCAACTAAAGATTCACCTCATTTCCCTGAGCAGCTGTTCTTGGTTTTCTGCTTTGGGAAGGAGAGGGAAGGTGATTTTATTGATTCTATATAGGTCCAAAAATGACTTGGTGCTCTAGGAATAATCTCGTGGTTTGTGACACTTCTCAGCTGATACCATTCTGATAGCTCCCTACAGGAGCAATGCATTTATACAAGGACTATTATATACACGCATACTGCAGCTTTAGGTCCATACTCAAATAATTTCTAAATAAACTGTTGAGCTCTATAATCCATTGAAGTGATAATAAAACCCAGCACACGATTTGAATGATAAAATATTATGCAGGGTCACACGCTTTATCCTGGAGGTACAATGACTGAAAAATATATACCAGATAGGAAGACAGACATGTGTTCTGCCAGCTTAACCCCTTGCACATTATGGCCTAACAAACAAAAATGCAATAGGCTTAAATTTTTCCTCAGGAAAAACCAAACTAGAAAGAGACAAACAAAAGTTCTGGGTAGATTATATACACGTTAATGTACGTATTACAAAAATGCACACAGGTAAGACAATAGACTCAGCTAAAAAGATAGCCTGTATTGTTCTTAGGAGACTCGAACACTGCAAAGGTATTTAGGTATGGGATTCTTTTGGTCAGCTGAATGATGATTAAATCTGGATATCCCAATCACACTGCTCCAAAGATCCTCAGTTCTGATCAGCATACCCATCTTCTGTTTCTGCCTAAAGAACTAAAACGTAAGATTAGTCCTTAACTAACTCCTTTTACTCAAGTTTTTGCACTTGCCTTACCGGTGCTACGTTAAATGCTGAAGACTGTTTCTGCAATGTTTAATACCTCGATCTCCATCATCCTTGGATCCATTTTTTACTAAGACTTCTCAAAGAAAATGTTCGCTTTGCTCTTTTTAAAAATCAAGCTCATATGTTACAAAAACGGTGCAGATTCTTCCCTGACTATATGCATATTATGGAAAAACATATATAATTTGAAACTTATTCTCATAGAATATAAGAATGGAGTATTACTGTAAAGTCTCTTCCCTTTGCCATAATGGGTGATAGTTTTGTTAGGTTGGTTCTGTAACATTTACCGAAATTATATGTGAGTTTTCTCCAGCGTCCCACCTCAGCTAGTTCCAAAGCCATCTGGATAAACGACACAATTACTGGACAATGGATAAAGATGCCCAGAAACAGAGATATGCAGTAGATTTTTATGAAGTAAGTGTAAAGGAAGAAGTAAGTGGATGAGAAAAAGCAGGAAACACAGACAGTAGCAGTTATTAATAAAAATTAGAATCCAGAAAACATGTTCAAGTTATGCATTGTCTGTTGTACACACCTTCATTTGGTAGAACAGGATGTTGTCTGGCATGTAACAATTCTCTAGCTGTTATTTGAAAGAGTATGCTAAGGAAGATGCTGCCAAGAACAGGTACTTCAGATACCATCAAAAAGAATAAATAAAATCACCATCATGGCTTGGTCTGTGACGTATGGTGACAGAGAGCAAGGCTAAATCTCCGTCTGGTAGAAACAATAAATTGAAGAAAACTGCAAGTAGACAGCACTTCGCTCTCATTCCTTCTACCAGAAGAAAAAGGGAAAGCCAGTAGCATGTCAAGGACCCAGAAGAGATGGCACTGTGAATTTGCTTTTTGCTAATTAGTAAGAGCCCCTAGATGTATGTGGGAGCATAAGCCATGGTTTTATTTCAAGTATGTTACCAATATTAATGACAAAAAAAAAGGAAATACTGTCTTTGATGTTGAAATGCAGGTCCCATGCGGAACAGAAGCAGCATTACTACGTTTTTTTCCTTTAAGCCCACGCAGTTTCAATCCTACAGCAGAATCTCTGAACACTCCGACTGTACGAGTTAATTGGTTGTATGCTGAACAAGGCGAGTACATTAGAATAGAGGTGCCTTATTTCCATTAACTGTGACCTTCACGTAACGCAGAGTTCCTCTGAAGAGCAAGTTTCAAGGTATTCCTCATATACAGGAATAAAGAACACGCTGTAAATAGTGTTAGATTAGCTGCCGTGGCCTTGTCCACACTAGCCACTCCTATGCTTTCTCTTGTTGTTGCAGCCGCGTTGGGTTCCTGGGAGCACTCACAACAGGATCACTAGCAAGGCGGCAGCTTGCCTACGTAAGCAACTGCGGCAGAATGCTGGAGTGGGAAGAGAACCATGCTTAATAAGATAAGCAAACTATAAATACTGGGCTTTTTTGGAGACATGTGTGTACAAAACCCAAATGCATTAACCTATTAGATTCTACAACACAGACACAATTGCATCTCTTTCGTAGTGTTATAAGATATTTCAAGTTGCTTGGCTTTCCTTGCAACAGTTCTTTCCCCCCGCCATACAGTCTGATACGATCCTGGAATATTCTTGGAACACAGGAAGCGCTGAACTATGAACAGCAGTAGTAACAGCCACAGTTTGTTTCTTGTTGGATTACTGGCATTGTGTTAACTCTACCATAATGTATAGTAAACTCAAAGCTATAAAAGCTGTACTTACAGACATGTAGGAGCGTGTGCCAACAAACGAGTTTGCCATAGAATCTATCAGTTGTCCACTGACACCAAAATCGCAAAGCTTGATTTCACCTCTAGAGTTTACCAAAATGTTAGATGGTTTAACATCTGGAAAAAAATGAATGGATGATTTATATTTGTAATAGATAAAATGGGAAATTTGACAATGAAAGTAACATGAAAGGTGAGAATTACCACACGTCTTCCTTTTGTTTCCCTTCTAACTATGACACAATTCTATCCCTTCTCTGGGAATACTCAAGAGATTTGGTTCCCTACCCGGGCCCACTTCACAGGGTACTTCAACACAGGTAAACAAAAAGAAATTTTTTTTAACTTACAAGTGCAAAAAGGCTGTTAGCTTTAATTTTGATTTCAACCCTGTTTCTTGGCTTTCAACTATTAAGTCTGGCAATCTACATCCTTCTTGCAGTGACTAACATTTGAGATAAATTTGAACGTGTATGTCAGCATAACTCCTCTTTAATAATGTCCTTTTGGCTAGAAATAATCAATAAAGAGGTGCTACATATTTCTTTTACAAAGGTCAATGAACTACGGCAGCCACACCATCATCTGTAACTTAGCCTTCATATATACATAAGCATAAGTCATCCTAAAGCAAAACAGTTCTTGGAGTGTGTTCTTCTCTTCTGGGTTTTGTTTGGGGCTTTTCTGAGGGGGTGCATGGTCTTAGTTTTGTTTGGTTGTTGTTGGGGTGTTTGTTTTATTTGTTTGTTAGAGCTCTGAAAAAATAATTATCCTATTATCGAAATGCTACATTTAAAATACTTTGAGATTGTTAACCTAGGATAGAATCCCCTCATGATTTTGAATTCATCACTATTTCTAAGTGGAAACTGAATAAGGGTCACTGGTAGCTAAGCAACTAATAACAGCTATTTGTGAATGCAAAGGTAAGAGAACAATTGTTTAGTATTTTTTATAGCTGTAAGAAGTTTTTGTGGTGGGTTTTTTTTTTTTTACTGTATCTGGCTGCTTAGCTGGTCATTACCAATGCATTATCGAGATAAGTAACCGACAGCTCCCACTTGCAAATTAATGCTACAGAAAAGAGGGTACTGTAAATTGGTTTTGAAGAAAGCAATCAGCCCTGTCTATCAGAATTTCACTTTAGACTCTTCTATTCAAAAGCAGATCCAGAAGCCTATAGTCTGTAGCATATTTTCATTTGCTTTTCACTTTTAAACACAAATATATTCCAGGTAGCTTTCAATTCAGCGACTGAGGAACAGACCTTAGTTTGTGATGTCAACAGGATGTCACTGGAAAGATGATACTAACGTGACTCCTCATCAGTGGAAAAGAGATCTCCACGCAGAAGGCTATAACTCACTGAACGAGATCCACGGAGATTGGAAATGAAGACAAAACTCTATTTTAGCTGTTTCTCCCCCCAGCCCCCTAGTCAAAGCTTGACTGAAGTTATCTACTTGTGAACTCGTTGCTGCATTTTCTGGTTCCTGCTGTCACCTTTCTAGGTAACTGAAACCGTCCAGGCACTCGGGGAACAGTGTGTTGTGATGATTTGTGTACACGCAAGTTCTTCTAGGCTCAGCTACTGGACAGCGGAGCCTACAGCTTGTCCACTTCACTTGGAGCGAACATCAACCCGCAGAAAACCCACACAGTGATCTAACACCCACCACTCCCTGATCTCAACACAGAGGAAGTCCTGCCTGTGTACATCTTCCTTCTACCACAACAAAGAAGATTCCAGCTGCTTTTGCCAGGTACAGTCTTCCTCCTTATGGAGGGGAAAGAATATGGGCACATATTTTGTGTGTGCTATTTTTAATTCCCCATCCCTAGGAAAGTCACTGGCTTACAAACATTGCTCTCCTCAATAGACTTTCCTCCTGTAAGCACAGCAGAGGTACCGGGCAGTTTGTGGAGCTGTTTACCAGGCAGGAAACAGAATGTTACACACGGAGCACGTTACAACTCAGAGCAGGACTTCAGCAAAGTGAGATTTTAGAGGCCTTCTAGGCAGACAGCCAAACCTTCTGCAAGTTCTACCTCCTTTGTGCAAGTTTTGACTACTTGTAGAGACCTACTACAAGCACACTTCACAATGAAAAGGAAGAATCCAGTCTAGGAGCTTGACCTATCAATTTTTAAAATTCCAGCAGGGTAGAGGTGGGGGGAACCAACAACAAAACAAAAAAAAAGCCCCCAAAACCAAGCAGATGTTGGTGCAGTAAAGCAGGCCGCAGGGATTAGAGATTCCCAGCTACACAGGAATCTGCACCTTTAGTTCTGTGTAAAAGCAAGGCGGAAAAAATGTTTGCAAAATATGCCAGAAGCAGCGCAGAGCCTGAGCAAGTTACAGATACAGCCTTTAGATTTGTACTGCTTATCTATGCACATCTACTAGTTCAATTTAGAACGGAGACATAAATCCTTGCTTATCTCTACAGCTCATGAGTACGTCATGTTCATAATTAAATGGCAAAAAACCCCAACATTAGCCTTCCATTGTCAGTGAACCAAACGACATTCTCTTTATAAGCATCTTACGGGCTCTAGAATCCACCTGCTCTTTTGAAGACTTAACTTTTACCTTCATTGTCTCTTTTAGCCAATAATCCCACACTGTACCTTTCTTACAATAGCACAGCAATCCACGACTCCTCACTGCAGTTTTATATAAAGCTTGCCTCTCCCTGAGCATTTTCATTTTCCTTGCAAGGCACTCAGTGTGATCAGAATGTGATGTTTGGAAGGCTGCTGTCTTTCCACCCCTCTAAATGTAGCACGCTATGCTATTTTAACTCCAGAGTGTCTGAGCACTTAAGCAGTTTCTCTGGAAACCAGAGATTTGTATTGCCAAATGGAACAGAAATGCCAAGGCATCCTTCAAAATGTATGCTGTAACTTGCAAGAAACAGACAAACCTCGAAAGGAAGATCAAGCGTGCTACATAAGTGAAGTATTTAAGTTTTAAAGAAAATGAAAGGTTATTTCATATATCATTCCAGACAACCCAGAAACAGAGCTGTGCGATTCTAGAGAAGCCCTTAGCCAGTCCAGAGGGATGGATACGTGACACTGAAAAGGGAGCCGCCAGTTAATACCAAGAAGACTCCAGGATTTATGGGGTGTCTTGTAATCTCTGTCCGAGGTATGCCTCCTCTGCCCGAGCCCTGCTCTCCCTCACAGGCACAAACCGAGTTCATTCTGAAAGAAAGGTGGCCCTGGACATTATCGTGACACCATCAGGCAAGAATTTATTTTGTATGGAAGTTACTGAGGAGCCAGACACTTGAGAACATACTTGTCTAGCAGCACATTACTGGTATCTTCCAATCAATTTCAATTTCCCAAGGCAGGATCTCATCAGAATACTCTGGGAACCAACACGCTAGAACAGACCATCGAGAGCATCCCTGCTGTGTGGTACCTCCTACCCTGGAGCTGCTGGCTGCAACTGGAGTTCAGAAATCTTACCAAGCACTTTCTATGCAAGAGGAGACTTTCCAGAGAGAATTACACTCCAGACTGTGCTCAAAACCAGCCAAAATTATGTTCAGATTAACTCACAGGATTTTCATTCATCCAGAGACAAAACACAGCAAAAAAAGTTTGTGTGTTTTAATAACCTGCAGCAATGTACTTTGTAATTAGTTAGAGGACATTTCTTTCCTCATCATTCAGTGCCTTCTGGTATTAACCACAAAGGAAAACAGGACTGTAGAAGTAGCATTTTCTATAACATTCCCCATTATAAGTATCTTTATTTAACAGAATAGGAGATATTATGAAAATATCTACCATAGTCATGCTCCTTGCTCCTTCTTCTTCTGTGCCTGCTTTATATCCCACCAGTTTACCTTTCAGAAGTTTCGCAATTTCCATCATGTCTTTTCAGGGAGGACCAAAACAAAGCATGGTGCTCCAGATGAGCTAACTGTCTATGAAATGACTATATTTTCCATTCCTTCCTTAATAAGCCCTAATGACTTCTTTCTTGTGTCTGTAGTGAGAAGTGAACACTTTTCCTCAGCAGTCACAGTTAGTCCAGGATACATCTGTGCGTTGGAAGCAGTTTAAGCTGAACCTGATGCTGAGCAGCTACCATATTCCATTTGGTGTTTTGCAGTCCCTTATGACTGTCACTACTTCTTGATCAAGCAAATGTGTCACTGACAAGTTTTGCGGATTTATTTTTTATGCTTTTCTTTCAGATCAGCATTATTATTTGTCTAACAGCAGTCTCTTGTATTCAGAATGCTGCATGCTAGCTTCTGCCGATCACTACAGAAAAACTGTTAGCATCTTGTGGAATCCTTACCCTGGAAGACACTCCTGTGAATTTCTGCTCTATGGTGATGTTGTCAGTCCTTTGTTCTACTGCCCCACAATAATGCCAAAATCTCAGTTGCACTAGCCATCCTCAACGGCCATCCACTACACCAAAATACAGACCTTCACCACTCTCTACCCAAAAAGAATACTCAATCTTAAAAAGAGCACTTTGGTGAGGTTGCATAGCCCAAGAAAAACAAGTGGTTTTAAACTGCTCTGTATGCGCTTACTCTACCAAACAGTTCATTAGAACACTAAAAGCTAGACAAATAAAGCATTACCTGAAGCTCCTGACAATTTGATTTAAACTGATTTTTCTTCCCCAGATTTACATACAGTGCAACAAAACCAGTGCCATGAACACTTGATTTATAAGATCTACAGTAATGGGCAAAACTAGTCAGGAAACCAAGAAACAAGCTGATTGCCTATGAGTTTCAAAGGAGAGATCCCATGCAGATTCTTCCCCCCCCCAGTCTTATTTTATAGCATTACATTGCTTCAAAAAAAACCCAGAAAAAAAACCCAAAATGCTGAGAATCATGTGTTTATTTGCTGGGTAGGCAATACAGCTGTTTTGATGTGAAACAACTCCTTTTTTAAATAAAGAGATATAAGCTCACATTTTGCACCTTGCTGTTAGAAGATGTTTTATAGCATCATACTTCTACTTTTCCTGGTAATCTCAATGGCTGGGTCAATATTACAAACTTGCTGATGTTGCTGTGCCACACAAAGTAATAAAACATAGTAACGGAAGAAATTTCTCCCTGAAAATGAGTTATCACAAGCCTTGCTCTCTTTAGATTTAACACCACATGTTTTTGGCCTTATGTTGCTATGTACTCTTGTTTAGTGAGGACATCTACTCATTTTTAAGTCTCTCACACTCACTACAACACAAAACCAAAAGAACTTACTAAACCAAGCCCACCAACTGCACACCTTTTTTCCCAGGGACAGGATGAGTGATAACAAGCAGTACATGTCAGACGTTGGTCACACTATGTCAGTGCAGCGCTAGATAACCACTGAGGGCAAACTATAGGGGCTAGAGAAAGTAAACCAGAAAAATCTCTGATTATTATAGCTGTGTCACCAAAATAATGCTGACCCAGTTATACCTGGAGAAATATGCTTTTACTAGCACTATTTATTTCAGCTGGGATTCAAGAGAGAGGCAGTCTGGGAAAGAGTAACTTTACCAGGAAAGCTTCACCTGCACTACAAGGGTTTTCCCAGTATAACATATTGCCATTCTTATACTACAGACCTGGCTTCGTTTTGGCTTCACTAGGTAGCATCCTTAACTCAGGGCCATATGACCATATGACATAAGAAATTAAAAAAGGCTGAGAAAGAATGTAAAATTATAATGTAAAAGGCTTTTTTACACCCCCCCCCCTTTTTTTTTGTAATTACAAAAAGGCTAAGCATCTAATATGTTAAATAGTAGAGAAGTCAGTACATTTGCAGGAGTATTGTTGCATTTTGAAGACGTTTAACATTCAGACATGCGTTGTCTAAGCATATTCTGACAACACTAAACTCCACTGACACCATTTCAGTCTACCTATTTTCCATGTATTACATTTTTTCCACTTGCCAGTCCTTCCTGAACAGTGGAGTACTACACAACAGTACAGCCAGTATACAGGCTGAGCATCAGTCAACCTCCAGAAGAGAACGTCCCGCTGCAGGACAGCATCTTGCTCATAAATCTGACACGCAGGAAGCTGAACCAGGGCCCCCCTCGACTAAGATGCTAAGCTGTAACGGCTCAGCCTAGTGTGCCAGCTTGTACACGAGGTATCAGCTTACATATGGAGGTCTACAAATAATGCACAGAGGGCAACCTGTAAAACGGACAGAACGGTGGACAGCATCAAAGATAGGAGCCAGCAAGTTTGGCTCCATGTGTCAAGAGATGGAAACATTGTTCTCACTGGTTTTCCTTCTAGCTGCTGGCACTAGCTATGATGAACTTCCAAAGTGTCATTTTAGCTTCCACTTTATCAGACATCACACATTTCAAGGAGAGTTTCTGCAAAAAAGTGTACAAGGTCACGTATTCCTGATGTTGTCAGAGCACAAAGCATGCAAAATGAGCTGCAAAAATAAAAGTCACAATTTGTACGTGGAATTTTACACTGCAGGGCACATTCAATCCAGCAACACTGGAAGCAACTGAGAAGAGGAATGTTTGTTGGTCCATGCACTTAAAGCGTAATCTCTGATGTAGCCAATCCTGTGAGGTTAAGCTGCACTTAAAGAAGATGAGAAGGGCTTTATTTTGGATTTATCAGACTTACAGATTGTAAAACTGGGGGAAAAAAAAAAAAAATAAATTGCTGTCTCAGCAGCCAGCCAAGCAAGAACAACCTAAAAAAACCCTCCAAGCAACCAACACAGTAACAAACCACTGCTGCGGATTGAACTGAAAACTACAAGTTGCAACAGCCACTCTTCCAGTATGCCCCAAAATAAGATGATCTCTTTCCCCAGAGTCCCCCCTATGCTCTGAACAGAGACAAATGACTTTGCAACTACCGTCAGAAATCTTTACAGAATCTTCCTCCAGCCTCCTTTCTCCTGAAGGGAACTATATTTGATTGTTTAAAAAAAACCCAACAGAAATGTGTAATAAACACAGTCTACTTCATGTTTAAGGTGATCCTACAACAGATTGTATAAGCTAGGATTGCTAATTACTCTTTTTGGTCCGGCCAACAAATGTAAACTCAGACACATATTAGCATCTGATGAAGATATTTTTATAATCTGAAGACTGATCTCATATGGTACAAAACCCACCGAACAGTTGGCATGGTTTATACATATTGCACGATCGCTGCAACGAGTAGTGCCATTCAAACAAAACCATGAACTGCTCTGTCTCCAGTCTTTAATTTACACTCGCATCAGAAATAACCGAGTTGATTACTTTACCATATCAAGTGTCATTTTTGTTTAATGGAACATGCAACAGGTTAATGAAAGACCTGGATTTTAAGGGCAACTATAAGCTGAAAATAAGGCAGGGCATTTATTCTACAGTGAAGTAACTAAAGACCCCAGAAGCATAGAAGCAACACTCATTTTACATAGCCTCACTACGTTTTTAAAATCATTTAAGTATAAAAAGAAAAGAGACACAATTCTGCATGACAGATGTCTATAAATAGCACATGAACGTAAGACAGCTGGCAGAAACAGTGACTTTCTTTTAAAAGAAGTTTTAACAGCAAGGATGAGTGTTGAACTGTTAAGTTAATTTTAGGTCAAAAGGTTTTAATTCGAATCTCTCCAAAGATTTTGGTGTCACACTTAATAGATCTGTTACTATCAAAAGACTAACAGTTGCAACACAGAAATAGATGCAGGGGGACAGTGCTTTTTAATATTGTTTTCTTCACAGAGGGTTAATTATGCCATTACAAAACCCCATTCATAGGTATCTTAACTGTCTTCTGCTTCTCCTTCTCCCTTAACTGAGTACAGGAATAGAAACTACAAAGAGCTTACCTCCATACTTGTTGCCTCATTTCAGGTGCTGACATTTCTAAGACACTGCCCACAACTATACTAGACAGGGTGTATCTCCACTGCAGCTACACTAGGCAGGTTAACTTGGCCCAAATGCCACTGCTGCAGGTAGAAACGTTTGAGAGGTTCTTCAGTGCACAGTACTGTCCAAGACCACAGCTTCTGCTTCAGTACCCATCTGAGTTTACCTAGAAATTCATCACATACTTTTTCGTGTTGAGAAAGCATTCTTCTCTTCCTATAAAGTGCAGGAAGACTTATTTGGTATTGAAGGGAAACAGAGATCGAATCACTCTGGTCCTTGAACATATTCCTGTCTTCGCTGCAAGGGGAGTAATTCTGGTCTCAAGTTAGATTCCCAGCTCTAGCACATACTCCCAACTGGCCATATCACTCTGGCAGCAAGCAGCTTCAAACACAGACAGAAATTCTCGTTGCACATAAAATACAAGCATACCGGGTTTTAGCATGGATTATAAACCTGGATAAACTGCAGTAAGATAGTGGAAGTTGAAGATACATGTTAGTCATAGTAAGACATTTGGATTAAAAAAAAGTTTGCCTTACACTACCCGAATAAAACCCTCTGAACCAAAGTCATATTGAACCATAAAGAACCAATCATAGAAAAAGCACGTATTTTAACTTAAATAAAAGTTATATTCGAGAAGAGTTACAATGCAAATTTTTCTCACCTCTGTGCATTATTTTATGCTTTTCTCTCAGATACGTGAGTCCTTTTATTACCTAAAGGCAAATAAAATAAAAATTTTCAATTTATGAAACAGAAGAGATAATTACATGCTTTGTCTGTACAAAAATTCCAACTGAATGCAACAGAACAGAAATTCTAAAGCGTAATCACTGCAAGTCAGTATTTTGTTTTAATTTGTACCTCCAGCTCAGACTAGACAAATGGAGTCAGCCAACCCCTTACTGGAAGTTTTGCATACACAGCTTGTTGCACAATAGATATGAACTTTCAAAATTTTTTAATGAAATGTTAATTCTGTTCTTATCCAGAAGCATCAGCTGATACAAAAGCAAAAAACCAAAGCAAACACAATAGAATGTGTTACTCATTCCAATGCCCCGAGCTCCCAAACGACACGTACAAAGACTGTTTTTTAAAAGAAAGCAACGCACGTAAAAATCCGGTAATACTTCTCTCTCACATCCTTCAGTCCTGAAGTGGCAGCTTCCTGCATCTGGCATTACCATATCAAGACACAAACATATGCACTTCCAGTCTTTGAGAGTGATGAACACGCTTACCGCAATGCTAACTTTGCCCAGTATCTGCTCTGGAATTCTTCCAGCCTTTTTCAGTACTTGATCCAAGGAGCCGCCATCCTAATAATAAATGTTTCAATAGTCAAGCTTTAATCAAATTACTCTAAAACATTTTAAACAGGACTGTAGCCTGAGGCATAAATTTGGTGAGAAAAAAAAATGCTGCTTTTCATGTCTGATTTAACATTGTTATGGTGCCTATCTGAAAAAAATAAATCATTCCTCAGTAGGAATTAGTCAGTTTTACATTTATTTTAATGAAACATTTGGTCAGTAACAACATCCACTCAAGTAAACACTTCACACAATGACCTTCCATATTAGAATTTCCATGGCTGGGCTCTTATTAAGGAATTACAGTCCACAAACAGCTGTTGACCAAGCATTGGGAATTTTACAGATTTCTGTAACTTTCAGACAAAGGCAATAACATCCATTTTTTTCTTGGCATGGCCATCACATGATACTCTCTTCCCCTCCAAAGACAGAGAGAGTGAGGAGGATTGAAGAGGTGCAGATGATTTTACGATCCTGATTACAAGGGTGAAAATTCATCACGCTGGAAAAGACAGAGTTCCCTTCCTGAATATAAAGTGTGCTAGTGCCACCCCATGATCATAATTAAACGCAGACCCCTGTCGCCCTCATCCCCCAAATGAGATCCTACACCGCGAAAGTTGGCCTTTCTTAGTTCTGCATATCCAGGGTGACTCTGTCAACTTCCAAGGGCAGAGGGTTGATTTGGCAGAGCTCCCAAAGAACCAAAATAGGAAGAAACGTTTTTAAAGTTTCATGGTAATTAACAGTCTTGCTAATCTTATTAGGTTAAATGAATTGAATGCATGCACCCCCAGCAAAGTCAAATGTATTTCACTGTTGCTAAAGGAGAGAAGGAAAACTGTAAAAAATGCTATTTATTTTTAGCAACTGATTCAACAATAGGCTTGTGCATAAGTTCCGACTTCATTAGAATAGAGAATATACAGTCAAAGAAAAAATTAGGAAGTTATTTGTCAAATTAAAAAAATAATAATATCCTATTGTATATCCAACTTTGGAAAGTAATCGCCTTCTGCCTTAACCTATCCTTTGGAAGTTTTCATCACCATTTGTACCTGTAAAGAGAAAAGCTAGAATGCAAAGTTTTATTACTTGAGGACTAAAATCTAAAACTCTTATGAGAAGGAAAGTATATAAATACTCATTTGATCATGTGTATTTTTTAAAAGACACACCCACATACACCACACCTGATTAAAAATACACCAACAGAAAAAAATGCCTATATAAATCTCTTGTATAACAAGTCTGCATTTCCGGACAGCTGTGTCTGCTGAGACACCATATATTAACAAAGATTTCATACCAAAAAAAAAAAATATTCCCCCCCCTTCTCAAGGACTAGCTCCAATCCTGGAAGGGACTGAATAAAATTCAACTGCCTAGTGTTGGCTGCAGCGTTCTCTGTCTTTCAGGAGCACACTCCAATCCTTCTGTGTGTTAAATACCTGCTGCTCAGCAAAGTTATGCACTGATTTTGAATTTATGTAACTAAAAATATCAAACACTCAGATCTTCAAGTTCCATGCCTTTTCCACCTCCAACTTTTTGTTCATATTCATACTTACGTTTTGTAATTCACTGTTAAAAATAAAACTTTTGACTGGCAGTTATTGAAAGAAAGATATGTACAAGAAGAGACAATGGAAATTCTCATCTAATCTTTTATCCAAAAGGAGACCAAAACCTTTCACCTATCCATCTGCATTAAGCCCACAGCTTAATGGCTTAATTAAGACTACAATTTAAATTAACCACCTTCTCTACTTCATATCTTATTGATCAATTGTTTTAGGTGTAAAATCTTGTATCCACTCTGAATTAGACCAGACTGAGCACTGAAACACCAGATGCCATACTGCCTTCTCTTCATCTGAAGAGAAGTCTACCGTCAGATATATCATTCCCCACTTAGGAACCTGCAAACCATGATCACACCTTTTCATTTTCTCATTGACAAACAAATTGAGATTCTTTAGGCCTTTTATTTCTGCACGTAATTATATACCACCACCATCTCTCTTTTGGCATGCGTTAATATACAGGCTCTTTTAGCAATTGCAGATGTGCACATCTGTGACATTCAATAATGCATTCTGAAACAACGCCCAGACAGTCATTTTTAACATCTATTTTCCTATTTTTCATTATTGTTTTCAATTTTGAGAAACTAACTTCTTTACAATTTCCAATAGTCGTTTGTATTTTGGGGCCTGCATACCCTCTATTTGGCTAGCACATGCTTAAAAACTGGATCATGATCACTCGTTCCTAGGCAACCATCGATTTCTTCTAAAAATTTCCATAAGAGAAGACCAAAGAAGCATTAAAACAATCACACGTACTTTCTAGAAAAAATAAGGTTTCTCTCCAAAGAAACAGTTTTTTTTTCAGGGAAAAAAAAATAAAAAGGTCTTCAGATTTATTGTATTTCATACTGTAAAAAACATCCTCTACTAAGCAAGTGAGGCAAAAAATTTGACTGACCTTTAATTACAGAAAATTTAACTTTTAGTGTTTGGCTCCATATGGTTAGAGAAAGGCAAACAGATGTCAAGAAGAATGTGTACTTTTCTATTAAAATGAAACACAGTTTAAAATATTTTTGGCATTAAAAAAGTTGTATAAGATCCTTCTGGGCTCGTTCACTTCCTGTGCACTATTCTTTGTTTGCATTTTCTGTAAAATTTGAAAAAAGGAGACAAAATATGGATTCATCTAAATAAGAATAACCTAGATTCTCATTATCAATAGCTCTGAAGGATTACACAGCTGTAGTATCAGCGTGATCTGGTCCATTCTGCATAAAAACCAAAACTAAACCCAGATCAGAACAACTGTCTAAGTAGCAGAATGGGGTAAATATTTTTTAAATAAAACAAAACAAAAAGGACCATGGATAAAGGAAAAAGCAATTGGGAGGCTACATTTGTACAGCTTAGGCTTCTACAGAAGAGCAGATACTGGAGAAGAGGATAAAACAATCCCAGCTTCAGATTTGCAGAGTCAATCCAAAACACAGTATTTGGTTGGTTGTTCATGCAGAAAGGTCTGCTTTGTTAACTTAAGTCCCGTGGACACTCAGGTTTTGATTAATGGTCTGTTAATAACTTCAAGCTAAGACAGATTTATATGTACTTACCATATGCTCCATGCAAATACTGATTTCTCCATCACTGTAAAAAGCTCCATAAAAGCCCACTATGTACGGAGAGTTGCACTCATGTAGGACTTGCAGCTCACGAATGATCTGGTTTCGAATAGCCGGCTTGATCTCTAGATGAATTAACTGTAAAATAATCCACTCTTGTTATTTTCTTAGTGGCAAAGCGCCATTCAGAAGGAACAGGTTGTTCAGAGAGGTCTTCAATACCTAGCTGGATAAGGCCCTGAGCAGCCTGCTCTGATGCCGTAGCTGACTCTCTGTGAGCCGGAGGTTGGACTACACGACCTCCTGAGGCCCCTTCCAACCAGAATTATTCTACGACTTAACTGTAAAATAATCCATCCTTACCTTCTTAGTAAAGGCAAAGGGGAAAGAAAACACTACAACACAGCATGAGAAAGTTGAAACATTAGCACCCATGCAAAGGTGGGATTTCCATCTCTTCTTTTCACAAAATACTTCTCTATCAGAAACTTTTTGTTCCAGCACATTTTCTTCACTTACCCGTTCTTCTTGGATAGTTCCGAAACTGGAGCTCTTTACATCGAAGAAAAGCCATGAACAAATGTCTAAAGGAAACGTGTCAAAGACATACTGACTCAGAAGCAGCTACTGAAAAATACCTGCACAGGTGTTTGTAAGGCATTAGTGGAAGGAATGAGCTGAACCTCAAATTTTAAAACTCCCAAACTGAATCTAAATCTAAAGGGGAGATTAACATAAAATACTTTTTCCCACTAAACTGTTTCTCTGATGTAATACAAGAAGTGTATGTCTCTTGTGAAAGGGAACATTAAGAAACATTATGGAAATAAAATTTTAGTCAATTTATGAAAGAAATATTGCAGTTCAGCAAACATCTCGGTTGCATCAAATATTAATGAATTGGGGCAAAATTTCCTGTGAAACCCACAGTAGGTAAAAAAAAAAATCAATTACATTGATTTAGGTCAGAAAAACCTCAGTGATGTGTGTATTTCCTAATTCTCACACCTCAGAAGTGGGCATTTTTCTTTGCTTCTCTCCGAACTGTCAGTGTACTGAGCATGGTTTATTCTTAAAGTCAGTACACGCGCACTTTCCTTTAGTTTTGCTGAAGATGACAGTGTACTCTTCTTAAAAAAAGTCAGAAGTCTTTCAACTTCTCCATTTAAAAAATGGCATTTTTCAGTCCGGTATAACAATGGAATCTGGGATTTCAGCGTGACCTGTGTTTTATCCTTCTCAAAGGCTAGATTATGCTTCCCATGAACCACAGCAGGCTGCCCGCCGTCTCACCCGCTGCAGTCCAGTGGCGTATCTCCTGACACGCTGCCTCGGAACAAGTGCCACCCGTGCAGGGAACTTCGTTCCGGGAAAGAAGAGGCAGGAGGCACCCAAACAGAAGTAATCAGGCAATATCAGAGGTGCTTACCCTTACTGCATTTGGCTCCCAGGGATATTGAGAGGAAGTGAAAGCTCCTCACATAAACAAAATGAGAATTAAAACATCAAGCTATTTCTGTTTAAAAAAAAAAAATCTCAGGTCCCTTACAAACTAGGTCACAACTGCTACTGGTTGTAAAGTATAAAGCTGAATCATTGAAAAATACTCTTGCCAGAAAGACAAGTACCTTTTTGCACAGAAGCCACCTGCACCCCATGACAAAACTATAAAACAGAAGGCGTCACTGTACTCCAATGTATTCCCTCATTCTCAGTTTTTTGAGTTCTCATTTTTTCCAGCATCATCCAGAGACCCTTTTCTTGTCTGCAGCTGTGGAGGAAGGTCTTAGAACAGGTGATAGCTTTCCCACTCCTCTAAACCTACAGCCCAGAATACAGGATATTGCCACTTTCCCTACTTTGTACCTTTCAGTAACTTATTTTAGGCCTCCTTCACATTAGTGCGTCTACCGCATTTTCTTTGAAAGATAAATACCCAGCTGAAAACATCATATTTGTCAAAGGGGGCGGCGGGGAAGTAAAGCCTATCCTTTCATTACTAACACATGGGACACTATTTCTGAAAAAATGGGAAGTTTAGGATAAGCAAGTGCAACCTTTCCTATTTTTTGAAACACATCAACTTCTCTGAAAGTTGGCATTAACTAGTCTTTGTGTGTCAACACCACTTATTTCTCTAAATAAAGTCACTGTATTTCATCAGAGACAACCTCCTTAATAAAAATCATCCCTAAGTTGCTATTTGAGGCACTCACTTTTCTTGCCATTATGAGACCAGAAGGCTTGTGAGATACTTTGAAGACCACACCACCATTTCCTGCTCCCAGCTCACTGATCTTCTCAAAGTCATCATCCTTCAGCTCTCCAACTTTTTGTTTCTGGGTAAGGAATGCTTCAAGGCGCTTTCGTTGCTGTTCATCCAACTCTAGTTCTTCCAACTTCTTCTGAAGTGCTTCCAAATTTGTCCTGTACAACAGAGAAAGAACAGCTGATTATTAAGCTGTTTGAGCTTACCCAGCAGCGTTGCAAGAGGAAGAACAACAGAGCACTGAGGTCAGAGATTAAATCCACCTCATTTTTTGCACCTATATACATTATCTAGAAGGAACAGACTTGTACAGTCATCCCCATGAGACACACGTATTATTGGAACTCTGATTTAAGTAAACAGTATTTTATTCCAGATGAAACAATGACATAAACACAAACAGATGATACCCAGTTTCCCCATCTTTGAGGTTCTGTCCAAACTGATGCATGTTAAGTTTCACTACCTACAGGAGTGGCTTAATGACTCAGCAGTTATGATCAGAGAGTTCATGAATCACAGCACATCACTCCACGCTATTTTTAGTTTCGCATTTTCAAGGATTATGTTGTAATCTCCTACAGAGTTTGTCTAAATGTTTTATCTACTGATTTTCATGGAACTATGTAACTAATAATCCATTCAGACGCTTCTTACTTGGGTTATCGGTAGAAAGTTATCAAGCACAGCCAAACCAACATGCGTTAAGAACACAGCCACTAGAGACACAGATTTTTTTGTTTGTTTGTTTCTTTTTAAAAGTTTAACAGGGGAAAAGAAAAAGCCCAAAGGTTTTAAGCTTACTTTTTCTTTTGTTTAAGGGCACATGTACTAGAAACCTAGGTTTAATATCATCAAGCGATACATAATAGAAATATAAAATTTTAAACAGTAGTTAAATTTGGGACTACAGAAAGACATTCAGTTTCCCAGGAAGATTCTTTTTTAATAACTTAAGTTCAGATCCTATGAAAACACTTCATTCCAATAATGTAACAACTTAAAAGCTCCTTTAAAGTTTCCCACTTCCAACTGCAAAAGAAGTTGCTACAAGAGTAAATATTTAACAGCAAGTATCTGTTTTGCTCAGTCAAATTTAATGCATCCTTCCCAGGGAATGCAGTGTTGCTAGGATGAAAAACATGAGGAACAGAATCTACTTCTTCAGAGCCTAAACCACTTCCTTTAAAAAAAAATTCAAATTCCACCAATAATCAAGAAAACTACTGCTATTCATCACTTGATAAAACATCCACTTTCAAAACATGCTGTAAAAAGAGACATTCTCTTAAAGCCCAGTAAGGTGCTGGTTGATACAAGGTTGATTCTCCAAGAGTCAACAACCACAAATAACCCCCAGACTCAATCAAAAGACAGAATTACAGAAGGAGTTGAGGGTTTCATGCATCAGAAAACCTGCATTTCCAGGCAGGATAACAATCTTGGTTTGACTGTACCTAAGGTTCAATCAAGGCAAATAAAAGTAATATAAATATTCACAGCTCCTCCTTACTACACAATCACTCTGCAAGTTTAAGCAATGGCATACTCCTACTTCGTTTATCAGCTTAAATATGTTAGACAGGATGCAATTGCTAAGCTAACTTAGGAAGTGATAATGCTTAGAAGAGGTAAATAGAGGAAATGGAATGAGACCTTTGATGGAAAGGTGAATTCTGTTCAGTCTGTTATTTTGACATTTTAACAGTTCAAGCATAAAATTACCACGCAACACTTGTGAGCAAGTTTCACAAAACNGCTGCTCGCTCGCTCGGGTGGGTCGCCCTTGTAGCGGGCTTGAACAACAGCAAGCTTTCTACACGCACTTGACAGATACGTACAGTCAGCGTTTTTTTGACTGAGCAGTATGTTACACATGGGGGTTCTTCAGAACAATTTTTTTTTGATTCTATACAACCCTACATGACTAGTAGAAATGGAGAACAGAGATCCCTGGAATTTTTGGGGCCACTTACCAAGATAGTATCCTTCAAGTATTTCTTTATATTTATTTACATATATATATTTCTTTATATTTACTTTATATTATAAAGCAGAGCAACTTTATAGTTCATGCTCAGTCATTAAAAAAAATAAACTTTTTCATAGTGCCTTTATCTGCTTTTACCCTGTGCTTATATCAAAACCATGACTGCCCAGAAAACAGGGCCTACAAAGCATATTAAATCACAATGAGGCAGTTTTATTGGATGCAACTTTTGCAGAGACAGACCTATTATTCTGTATCACTGCTTTAAAGAAGTGAGGCTTGCATAGACAAGAGCTCAACATCCACTACCTGGATCTCCTTTTCAAAAGAAGCCAATACAATTTAGAGCACACAGCAGAATTTGAAGGAACATCCAAATAACTTAGCAGCAACAGACTTGTTGAATTAAGTTAAACATCTCTGAAATACAAATATATCAAGCTCCTAAACGTAGCGTTTCAATATTAAATGCCCTTTTGATATATAGGGCCAAATTTTCAAAGCAGCTCAGCAAGCAACACCTTTAGCTCTCCCTGAAATCTGCGTATGGACTGAAAGCCACTGTGGAACCAAACCCTCTCCTGCAAAATCTGACCTTAACAAGAAATTTCAGTTTCCTTTGAAAAATCTGGTCCAGTAAGGCACAGCAACAGTGATCTTTACCTTTATTTACCAGTTTTGAGAAGGAACTTGCTGTCATTTGGGGGATTACTGAAGAAGGCAGGGCTGCTCATTTGGAAAAACAAACAAACTAGAGACACAGAAACAGGATGCAACAAGGCTTTTCTTACTCTGTTTTGAAGAAAACAACTATTCTGTTTTTCTCTCAAGCAGAAGGGGTTTTCTAGGTTTGGAGACAATAGAGAGATGCTTGAGCACATGACTTGGAGCAGACAAAATGCTAGTGTGACGAAACAAAACTGATGCTTTAGTAACAAAAAATTTGTTAGGATAGCATTTGTCACATCTATGTTCATCTAGTGTACATCTGTATAAAGCTTTTTGTTTTGTTTTACATTGCTCATTTCAACCTCAATAAACTTGGCATTCCCTTAAAATATGGGCATTTCCTTGCTTGAACGTAGAAATTATCGTTGGGGACCTTGCTCAAACACTAGTCAGAAGATTCCAGAGGCTCTCATCGGTGGAAGAGTATTGGTCCCAGGAAGCTCAGCACATTGGGTTTCTCCATCTAGAATGCAGCCACCAGCAAAATCACCAGAGTGTTCTACGCTCTAATGGTAAAACCTTCATTGCTTGCAGTGACATGCAAGACAATGACAGCAATGAAGTTCTCTGATCTTTCTTGAATTTTTCAGGACCAATCCTCTAACTGTAAAGTAAATTAATCTGGAGACTTTTTGTGAAAGATATTAACCCAATAAATGCATTGTTGGAAGTACTAGTCAGAATGTAACTACAAGTAACATCTCCAGTTAGTTTTATGATAATTGAATGACAGACATCAGGACAGAATTGATTTTTTTCATTCTGGTTCTTTGCTTGAAGCAGTAAATACTAATCAATTTCAAATGTAAATAGATGAATAAAAAAAATATTTGTTTCAAAGTTGTTGGTGGTAATCTACTCACAGTATTTCTAGGAGGCAGGACTTCTGTAGTTTCAGTTTTGAACTCCAACGACTGTAAGAATACTTCCCCTGACCAGTAAAACTGTGACTATATCTGGACCCTCACCTTATAAAAGCATCACAGCCAAGTTGCAGTGCAAAGCACGTACAGAAATAGGTGGATAAGCTAAATGATTGCATATGAATTTTTACAAATGAAACTAAACCAACGCATACAAAATACAGGAGAGGGAACACTCGAGTCAGTTCATCACTAGGACACCATGAGAATGTTAAGGAAGCTTTGGTAGCTAAAAGTAGCAGCATGCTAGTGTGCTAATGTCTGCCTCCAGAAGGAGCACTAGCAGTTACTTAATCTTATATAAAACTTTTATTCAGAGACAAAGATTCCTATTAAAATTCATCACCATTACCTGCTGCAGTCTTGGAGTTGTTTTTTCACTGTCAAAGCGCTTCAGCTTTGCCAGAGTTCCATCAAAGCAGGAAATCATCAAATCACCTCAGTGCATCACTGTTCCAAGCACTACTCTAAGGCAATAGGTTATCATTTAATTTATTGCTACCAGTTTTAAAGCCAAGCACATACCCAACATACTGCACTAGGGGAAGAATCCAGCTTTCATAACGTGATCATCTGAATGAAGCCACAAGGAGGTCAGTGCTGGTTTCTCCATTCATTAAAGAAACAGCGTAATTTCACAGAAGACTATCAATAAACACATTCTTACTCAGCTAGCAGAAATGGATACATATGCTGTACAGCTAGCAGACAACACCACCACAGAAAGCGTAGCATCTTAACCGCTGGACTTGATCAGATACAATTATTATGAGATCTCGCTCTTCCAGGCTAAATGGAAAGTGGAAAAAAATATACACATACACCCAGGGCAAGTTTTTTGGGGGGTTGTTTGTTTGTTTCCTCCTCCTAGTCATGTGGCACTTCTGTAATCTCAAAAGTTTGAAAAGAATGCAGAACAAAACTTAAAGAGAGCACAGCCTCCTACCAAATACATACAACTACACCCCTCCTCCCCACAAAACAACAACCCTCCGACGTGTGCGGAGAAACTTCACCTCTACTCCTGTCAGTTTCCACTCCGCAAAATCCCTGTTTTAGAGGCCAGAAGACATCTGCAATCCGGGAGAACCCACATCCAGCCCTTCTGTGGCCAGGGTGTGGAGTATTGCAGAGGTGAGGTTTTCTGAGGGGACCCACAGCACGGAATACTAGGAGCTTTTCAGACTCGATGCCACCTCACCTGCATGGAAGCTCACCTAAGACCTTCAGAATTGTCTCACCTATCCCAGTATCCTGGGCCTCCTGACAATGGCCAAAAGTGGATGCTTAGAAAAAACAGTACTGGGTGGCAACACCACCACAATCAAGTAAGTGCACAACAACTCCTCTAGTTACTGCTGGACTAAGTGTTCGTTCTCTGCTTCCCAGAGGTGCACATGGTCTTACCCACAGACTCCTGAACGGCCAAGATATGTCGCAAATGCCATCACTTCACCAGGCCACTTTTTGAGCCTGTTGTACTGTTCCCTTAAGATTTGGTTTTAGTTTCTTTCAGACAAACTTTCTTTTCAAACATCAAAGCTCCCACGATTTATAACCACTGTAAACACGTGCATGTCACACACAGGTGAGCACTGTAGGTACATGCTCGTGAGTTAGGGGGGACTGAGTAAACCTGTATTTCCTATGTGCAGGTTGGGCAGGGAAGAATAACAGGTTCTGCAGAGGGCTCTCACCCTATACATGAAGATGAGCAGAAGGCAATAAGGGACTTCTCAGTTCATGCTTTTGCGGGCAGCCACCCCAGCACTGAAGCAAGCACTCCTGGAAGAGATGCGTTAACATTAAGAGCGTACTTGCTCTCTTTGAACCAGTAACGAGCAGAGAAATGCTGCCTTTAGCCTACTAAAACATAATGTCATAACAAAAACAGAAAATAAGTCCTTATTCTTAATTCATACTAATAACACTCCAAATTCTTGAGAATTTTTTTTAATTCACATTAGCGAGAAGCTAATCACACACTCAACTCTAAAGGCTGCATTAAAGCTGTACTCAACCCTGCAGTCTACTTTAGAGAGAGAAGAAAAAAAAATGTGGTAGAGAAAAAAGAAGTCTGACAGAGTCTTTAACAGTAATTTGTCAAATAGTTGTTCAAAGTTATTACTATCAGTTTTGCAAGCTGAACAATTAGTATGAGTGAAAGCATAAAGAAGTACATTCACTTTCAGATCCACTGTCACACGAGGATACAGGTTTGGGGGTTGTTTTCCAGAACAGTGACAGTAATGCTTTCCCCAAGCCTACACAACTGTCAATTTAGAGAAGAAAGTAGGCAGTTCACTACATCATTTCCATGAACAACCTCAAATCAGGGAGCTGAAATAAAGTATTAGGAACATGAAGACATTCTGCAGTTTTGAAAAGACAGACTACTATTTTGCATGACTGTGCCAAACCCGGGCAATAAGACAAATTTTTATTTAACTTTTCCTTTTACAAAGAACAGTTCACAGAACAACATGGAAGATAAAAGTAATTACAGTAGTCTCATAGCTTATTGCACAGGTGTTTCTATGTCTGGGCTAACTCCAGTGCAGCCTCATAAAACTTGCAGTTAAAACAACAACTCAAAAAGATCCAAACTTGCTATAAGTGCAAAGGAGCCTTGTTTTGGAAAAATACACTATTTTTCAATCCCTGCTTATTTTCAATTCTTGCAATGGGCTAGAGGTCCTTCATAAACTACCCTTACCGTCAGGCAGGATTGCCCAATACACCTGCTCATTTCTAGCATGAATTTTAACATCTGAAAATATTGTTCCACCGTCACGATGCAACAGACATGGCAGGGCATATTTTGAGTTTTAATCACTGCCAGAAAAAAATTGTCCAGTAATAAGAGGCAGACAGTTTGATTAAAATCTATTTCTTAGTAAGAGGTATGTAAAACAAAACTATTAGAAGAGTATTGTTTTGTCCAAAAAAGTATCCTGCTAGACTTGAACGCAAGAATTCTCTTTTTTCTAAAGCTGCAAGGCATGTATTTTCAAGAAAATACATAATACTACTTCAGGTCTCCCATCAAGTCTCCACCAATGGGACAAGTTAACTTCAAAAACTGTTTATAGGCTGAGCTGTGGGGCAGGAATCTTTGCTTTAAGCTTCCTCCTTCTTTTGCTTTAAGCTAACCACTATCCCATTAAACATTTCAGACTGTTTTTTCTCAAATAAGCCGAAACGTGCCAAATAACGTGTTTTAAATGAAGATGGAGTGCACCAAAGAGTAAAGCCACAGATGCGAGCAGTGGCACAAATGGACAGACAGCAGATTCATGCCCTGGGTGCCTCTTCCTACCAGATTTTTTTGCAGCTGTTCCCAGGCACCACTCGGAGCTACAGCCCTTTATCCTGGGTGGCAGCAGCAGCTGCCAGCGAGGCTCAGGCACCCCTTTCACATAGTTTAGCTCTGTGGCCAAACAATGCAGCTGGTGGTTTGTCTGGGGTGCCCCCCCCCCCCTGCATTTAAAAGGCTTCCTCAGGACTTCCTGTAGTGTTGAACTCAAAGATTGCCACAAATAAACTCTGCCGTCTCAAATTAAGAAATTCAAGAGCCGAATCTCCAGAACCAAAAATCTAAGTCCTCGACCTCCCTTTCACAAATATCTGTGCGCCTACCACTGACTTATCCTAGCCAGCACTACACACAACCAGAACAAGAGCCACAGGGCAATTAACACTGCCTTATGGATAGAAGGAACTTATTTATCAGACGTTTAAAACACAACACAGAGGATAAACAGAAGTCATAAAGTTCTGATCATCAGCTGACAGATGGATTTACAGAAGCCCTGCTTTTCCATTGTTTTATGTCTCGGAGTTAAATTTAATGATAAAAACAAGGGATAAATATGTGCAATAGTAATGGTAACAGTATCTTCACGACTCCCTTCTGTGGCAGATACACAGCCTTTGAGATACACTACAGTAATAAAAAAGATGAAGTTACAGTATTGGTTTACAAGGCCCATGAAAAAACCAGGATTAGAGTCGAGACGCCTTCTGTGCAAGAGCTGAGCAAGGAGCACAGAAGCACAAACTTCACCAAAAGCTGCAGTTAACACATCAAGGATAGGGAAAGAAAATTGCCAGAATGTGCAGATGAAAACATAAAAAACCACCCCCAAACAGGGATTCAGATAGGTTTACATCTTTGCCTATATTTGAAACAGACGGTCTGCATAGCACAGAACATTTGCAAGTATAGCCATTTAGTGGAAGAAATCAGTAATTTTGACTTAATATACGTATAGACTGTACCAATACATACAGACGCATTCACATATACATACACACACCGCTATCTCCTGACAGACTATTTTCCCCCAAGAAAATGCATTTTGCAATTGTTACATTTGCTACATTAAGTCTGCTGACTCATCTTCCCTCCACATTGAAAAAAGTTCTAGAAAAGCACAGAACAATGCTGAGTTGTAAAAAACGCTGGAAGAAAGAAGAGTTGCCAGGAAGTTTCAACGGTTTGTTTTAAAAACCCATAAGTAGATTTTTCAGAAGATACTTGTTCACCCAAAGAATCACACACTGCTGGAATATCTCTGTCCTAGTTCTCAGGCTGTAAAATAAAATAATCTGCTTCCATTCTTATGCTTTTTGCACGTGTCACCCAGTCACGGACACCACCGCGTACTTCCTTCTGCTGAATGCCTGCGAGGCGACTGAACCCAGGCGGAGGGCCACGTCCTCCGCTGTCAGTAGGTAGAAGTTCCGCTGGAATTCACTCTCCTCCTGTTCAGATAAGACTCAGGATGACAACGGCTTCTCAACAGACGTTTGCAAAGAAGTACTGAGCAGGAATTAGTCTTCCCCAGTTGTTCAGTTCCTGTGAGCATCGACTGGCAGAAAGCCTTGCACATCCGTTCCAAGGTATAATCAAGACTTTGCCTACGTAATACTGAATATATATCAAATCAGAAATCATCTGATTGCTAGTTTCCAGCAACACATTAGTAAGTCTTCAGAAAACAAAAATCCACTGCTTCCTTAAAAAAAAAAAAAAAAAATCTTTGGAAGAAAGAACCTGCTCCCCAGAAATTCAGCAAGCTAGAAACTGATGTTGCCAACTAACATTGCTTCCTCAAAGAGACATTTTTGTGTTTTGGCAGCGGAATCTGTACACTTTATAAAGCCCAGTCAATCCCCAGGGCGATGATGGGAGAACAAATGCAGCTGTAAAAAGGGTAACATAGGCAGAAGGTGGGGGGAGCGAGGCAAGCTTATTCACTGGAAAATTTAGAACTTCATAATTTAAAGGGAACATCTAGGTTTACCATACATAAAAGAAAATCCCTTCCCCAGTTCATTTCAGAATGTTTCTCCTACACATTGAAACAGTTAGTCAGTATCTACTCAAATAACTGGCTGATGTATTTCCTGCCTCATGTAAGTTCTCCACAGTTTTTGCCTTTTTTTTTTTTTAAGCCAATGCTAGAGCAAAGACCCTTCGCCCAGATTAACAACAGTAGCACTGTTGTTATGCCAAATAAATAATTCAACTACATATTGGGTTTACCTAGTCCCTTTCAAATTTTTTTTGCGTTTTGAAAAAGCCTTCTTCAGCTACTAGATAATACTGGAAGGTCTCAGAGGTAATCTGTTCCTCTTGAGACACAGACCTGAGACTATTCAATTAAAAGATGCGCTACTTGGAAATTGTTGTAATTACTGAATTTCAGCCTATCTCAATAGTATCTCTCAGGCTCCAAGCGTACTGCTGCTTAATCCTGCAAAGCCTGGGCTCCTGCCAAAGGAGGTGGCTCTGCCTCATTCTGTCCCTAGCCATTCATTCCTAAGTAACCAATTCAGGTAACAGATCCATTTAAAAATTAACTAAAAAAATACTGCAAGTTTTCAGCCGGATTATTTCCCCGATTAAGTTCACCACGTGGCTACACCAATGCTGCTGCGAGCACAAGAGGACAGCCCTCCGAAAACTCATCTGCGCTTCTTTGGTGGGCGAGTTCCCAGTCACATCAGCATGCGCATCTGACTCGCTGCAAGAGCCGATACGAGAAAAGAAGCATCAGGAAGACATGGGCACAGCAAGGAGAGGAGAGGAGAGGAGGACTTCAGAAGCAGCAGGATCTTGCACATGCTGAATTGTGAAACCACACCTTTGCGAGCATCTACAGAACCGGTGCTGTAAGGGACAGAAAAGGATAAGTGGCTGGATCCATATCTACAGCCCGCACTTCCCTTACCTTTCATCTCATCGGAATGTGGCAACATTTATTTTTACACCGTTTTTACTTGACTCTCCTAAACAGATGTATGCTTTGTGAACAAAGACAACATCATAATAACTAAAGGATGACTCCATTACTGTCATTGCACTTAAATATAAGTCTAAGTACACAACAAGACTCGGTATTTACTATTACCTCAGTATTAAGCATCCTAAAATCTTTCCTGCATCCGTAATTGTAAACTAAAAGCTGCCTATCAAATAAGAACAGCACAGGTCAATTTGCCACTTGTGTTAATTTCTGTACTAGTTATGTACATTTACTTGTACTAGTTATGTACATTTACTTAGCTGTAGATTTTTTCAGCACATGCATCCAGAAATAATATAAAAGGTTAGTAAGGTGATGCAAGCTCTTGCTTTCCTCTATTTTACTAGCTTCTTAAATATTATTAAAATGCTATTTCTAATTCAGTGAAGGACTATGCACAAGCTTATGCACATTTAACGAGAATGCTATGAATGAGTATGTTTTGATCTAAATGTGGAAGATTTAGTGAATAACAAAAGGCTCCCAGTTTTCTTGGAATTAGCTAGCATTTATTGTTGCCTGCTTAAAATGCATTCTCTCATACCACATGTATTTGTCAGCTTGCTTAGTCCTTCATTAGTAGGAGACTAAAAAAGTTTCTGAAATTTTTTTCTTAAAAATATTTACAAGTTTGCAGTAATTCCATGTACACATCCAATGCAACTGCAATCCAGACGGACCAGTCATGAAATTCCAGGACCTAATTCCAGAACGCTACGCACACGTGTGCGAAGCTCCTCTGAAGTAACAGGAATTCCAAAAAGGGGCTGCCCTTCCTTAGAGACTTTTTGGTTTAAAAAAAAAAAAAAAAAAAAAGAAAAAAAAAAATCACCTAAAACAAAGGCAGAAGTGACCCAGCAAGCATTAAATTTTAACAACTCTGTGAAAGTCTTCCTTCCATTTCATCTACAGACACACCCAAGAAAACTGACAAAAAAATTACTCCATGGAGGACAAATCCTCTTGGAATACTGTCTACTGGGAGACAGCCCACTGGTTCTGCTGCTCCCCTCATGCAACTCCATTTTACATTGCAAACTCAGACCAAAAAAAACTCAAAACAAAACAAAAACCCCACACTACAGATAATGGGAGACGATCTGCCTTTCTACTCCTACAAATCCCAAAGTGAAGTTCCCTTGAGAAAGATACTAAAAAACATGAAAACTGCAAGATGCATAGCAAGTAAGCAACTATTTATTTTGCAAATTGTAATTACAAGTTGAAGTTCAGTTTTGCATTATCCCTCAATTCTTCTTTGAGTATCAAATACAGGCAGTTCTACTCGGAGGTCATGCCAGCTATTCAGTGGCCTCCTTAAATGCATGACCTTAAATGCAATTTAAACAGAATAAACAGCAAGAAGCAACAAAAAAGAGCTGACTAATTAATACTGCAGTTCTTAACCTATGACTGGATTTTGCCAGTCATCCATTTCTACGAAATTACTCTTTGGTTTGAACAGTTCTAAGGCACAGATGTACTCTACTTAAGACTTAAAAAAAGAAAAAACCCAGAATAGGTCATCATGGGTGTAAGTACCACCAATAGCAATAGCACCACGTCTGATGACCTGTTTTCACTCCCGGCTGTCTTTGGACTTTCTTTCAGGCCACGTACTTTACAGAAATACAGTTCCTAAGGTGGTAAAGACCTATAGACAGTCATCATCTTTAGTAGGTATGGAGGTCTTGGGTTGATGGTTGGTCTAGATGATCTTCAAGGTCTTTTCCAGCCATAATGATTCTAAGATTCTTAAATTTCTCTCAAAGACGTAGTTCTCTACAGCATATTAAAGGAAGATGCAAATTCATGTTCTACTTTTTTCTTTACGTTTTTACCTAATTAAACATGAAACAGAAATGTTCTTTCATACTGTCCTTAGTCCTCCTTGCCAAGACTATAATCTGACTCTGCTCATTCTACCTCATATTATACCTCACTATGTTACATCTGAGATTTTCTTGGCCCTGTCTTCCCAGAGCAGCAACCATAACTTCAGCTTGATTTGGGAGATACCAGTTGTTGCTAAAACACATAAGCAGTTTCTGTCTTTTGGAATTCTTCACATAGATGAAATAAAAAAAAAAACAACCAAACAAAACCACAACCAACACTTCAATCCCAACCACCTTTTCAATGTGAATGCTTATACAACACACACACAAAAAAGTCAGTGGCACTCAAAAAAATTTGCTTTCATTTTTGTATTCAAAGTCCCAGTCACTTCTGGAAGGCTGAAGTTACAATACCAGAGACAGGGAAGTTGCCTTTATTTACTCAGTCAAGGCAAAAAGTAAGGCTTTAGAGCTGTTAGTTTGCAGACATCCAAATGTAACTGGTGTGTAGGAAAAGTAATCACAAAGTGACTCTTCTGTAATTAGAGGTTTTAAGCAGTGACAAACATTAATACACATTCTTAACTGCAGCAGTAACCATGACAGACAAATGAACTAAAAAAATAATTATAATGCTCATTTGGTGGCTTATTGGATTGTTGTGCTCTATGACAGAATGTGTTGCATTGACTATTTATGTCACTTTTTCAAGTAAGCATTTTTAAAATAGGCTGTGAATATAGTCTACCTTATATGGCAAGACATTCTATCTCATTAAACACAATTTAGGATCAAGGCACAGGTTTAATCAATTTTTTTTCTATATGTATACTTCTGGACATGGGCATTTTAACTAATAAACTTTAATGCACTTTCCTGAGATCAGTGGAACACTTGAAAACTCATTACACAGTCCAACTTACAGACAATAGATTTTTAATGACAAAAAAAAAAAAAAAGAGTACTGATTTTTTAAAACATTTGTATTACAAGGCTGCAACTGCAGAACTCCTGCATTTTATGCCATCTCAGCCAAAAGCACTTTAAATATCTAAACATGATTAAGTTACTTGGTTTTAATTTTAAAAAAATGATCAAGCATCTGTTTGGTTTTCATTAAATATCAATTTTAAGAAGCCAAAGCAGTTAAAAAAAAAAAATCAACTAGAAATTGAGTAACAACTGTCAGATATTCAAAGGGACACTGAGTCAGAAGTTTGAAAGGAACAGAAAGCAGATATTTTGCTCTTGTTTCTTTTGGCCGTTAAGGCTGTAAACTATCCCAGCACATATAGCTGAGAGAAGCACTCCTACTGATTTTCTTTCAGGTTGGTTTGTTTGGGTTCTGCCCCCGCCTTTGTCTCGGGAAAAATCTCTGCAGAGGTACAACTGTGCAGCTCCAACAGTACCAGAATGAAATTAAACCTGCAGCTGGCTGATATCATCTTGGTTTCATTCTGATGATCTGAAGCAACACGGAGCTCAACAACAGCAGCACGGGTTCAGCTCTCTCTGGGCAACTGCTTCTCAGCAGGAAGCGGCAAAAGCAGAAGTGAAGCTCACAGCACAGGAAAATCTTTTATTAAGTTGTCTCTATTGTCCAGCAAGGTAGCTAGGGATTTGGAAGGCCGCAGAGAGAACCACAACATCCTGTACAAATAATTAACATAATCGCTACAAATAACAAAAACTGCTGTCAGGGAAAGAGTTTGTCATTAAAATATTCAGTATATGTATATTTAAATTGCAATTACCCTAGGTCTCCTTTACAGTACCTTCTGTATCTTGCCAGGGTACAAAAAAAAAAGTGAGAATCAGGCCTTATGCCTATCTTCTTAAAGCCCTACAACTCACGCTATAAGCTCTTTCTCACTCCAGTCAATGAGCTCCTATCACCAAATAACGATGAAGACAGAGGATAAGACAGGAATAGAAAGCAGGACATCCTGGATCGTCCAGTCCCTTCTTTCATTTCCTCCCTTTCCCCTTCCTTTCTGCCAGGAAGTCAAAGCATCATATGTACTCATTCCTGAAAGTATTAAGCTTCAATATTTTAAGACTAGCAAGAGATTCTGCGGGTCAAATACCCATCAGAATAATTTACAGAACCTTCCACCTTTGACAGCTAAAAAGTTTCCGAATTCCAGCGTATGATTACTGATGGCCAATCTATATCCATTTGATTTTGTGCCAACATTGCCTTTGGGCCTTAAATAACTTCCGTTCTTCTGGATGTTTAGGTCCTTCATGCATTTCTAGACAGCAATCATACCACCTTGCTCCGAATCTTCATTTGACTTAGCTAAATAATTTGAGCTCTTTTCATTCTTCCTCTTGAGAGGTTCTCTTCTCTGAAAGAACAGGAAAGCATCCAAGATCATTCGCAAAGTGACAGGTTTGTATATGGTGGAAACAAACGAGTAACTGGAGACTCACACAGGCAAAATTCCATTATACCAGTAACAGAGCTTTAGAAAGTGTTAATATGGTAGTCCACAGATGCATTGCATACTTGAAATGCTTGACAATTTATACAGGCTGACAAACACCTCTACTGTTGATTTCAAGCAGTAACCAAGGGGCCGGAGAGAGAACAGAGCAAGAAAAGGAAAAAAAAAGAAACAAACTTACACATATGGGGGGAAAAAAAAAGGCAAAAAAAACCCAGCCCCCCAATAAACTGTTTTCAATTTAATTCCAAAAACACTTCCAGATTCTGATGCCAACTATTCTTCACTATTTGAAATCTTTCACAATGAGGGTTTAATATTAGTAGGATGAGGGGTTACTTCCACAATTAATTCATTCGCTGTTTACAGGACAACAGGTTGCTGGATTTACTTTCACTAAGCTACTTCTTTTAAAAATACTTGACACATCTCTAAGCCTGGCAAAAGCTGGGTATAAGGTCTTATAAATAACAAAGAGCAGAAGTCTAGGAGACACACATACCAAATAAATCTACATACAAAACAGAAAATGAAGCAAGATGGTTCATAACTGAAAACAAGACTCCCTACTCCCATAAGTCTCCAAAGGTTTCCAACAAGTAAATCAGTACAGGCATATAACAGCAATTTAAAATTAATGACATTTCTTGAGTGAAAAAATACAATATTAAATATATATATTAAATATATTGCATGTTTGGTGATTAACTTCAGGTACTAAAACCAGCAAGTAATAGGTATGTCAGATTTATTTTATGAAACAAGACTAACATGCAATAGAGATCCCTGAAGATTAAATCAACAGATCCCCAGCTACCTTGAAGAAAATCAACTGGAAAGTGCTATAGAGGCAAATATAAAAAGAGTATTTTCCCCCCTATCAATCCAGAACAAAAAACTGCATAACGTTCAGATCATAATGCTTAGATGCAATCACTAACTCCTGCCAAAGAATAGTTTTCAAACAGCTCATCTCTCAGTTAATCATCAAAAGAGTTTGCTAGAAACGTCACAGCTGGAGCTGTTAGATGCCGGGTTTTTTTATTTTGTGGAGATGTTTGGGTGGTTAAACGAGATCTGAGCCTGCCTGAAAATGTGACAAGAAGGATACACGCGGAACGCTTTAAAGCCTGAGACTTGTACGTCTCACTGCGATGCTGCCTCCCATACCCTCTGTCAGGGCGGCACGTAAGCGTACAAGAGCTCAGTTTACATATCCAAGAGAAGACTGAACTGACCATACAGGGGCAGGAATCTGTTCTTCCAAGAAGCATCTTTCTTACAAGGCTCAGTTCGGAGCTAGTCCATCACCTTAATCTAAAACTTAAGAGGTGAAGACAGACTCGTTAGCCTCAAAGACATCCCTTTTATAACAATTCCTTACTTTCGGGCGCTGGCACGGAACCTGTGTAACTCAAGCCACCGTGCCCACCCAGACCCGTAAGCTCAACAGAGGCTTCACAGACAACACGTAACAATCCAGTGTTCTGTCTTTCCCCCCCCC
>VZTL01047356.1:47614-58861 GCA_013400535.1 Scopus umbretta
AAGTTCCTGAAGCCTTGGGAACGCAGCCGTGGTGAGAGCGGCTCATAGAAACCCGGTTGTGCTAAAGTCTCTGGAATGAGCTTTGCTTAAAGAACCGGCAAAGGGGAATCCCCCTCCAGTCTGCGTTTCTAAGTGGGTAAACTGTAAATCAGAGGAATTACCACCCACCCCCCCCGTAGTCTTTGATAATCAAGGACGTGAGCGGCAAAGAGCTGTCTTGGTGAGCGCTTTGGTTAGAAATCCATTTCTTTTGTTTTGTTCCTATGACCCGGACCCGCCACTCCCAAGTAACTGATGAGTTGAAACATGACAAACGCGTGTTTTATTTGGCCTAGCGAGGCTGGATTGTGTCATCCCTCTGTGTGGTATCTGCTACTTAATTTGTATGGCGCTACTTCTTCTGGTTGGCAAATCTTTTTCTGGAAAAGCTGTTAGACCTGTTGTGTATAACTGATGTCTTGCTGCTTCTGTGGCAGCCTTTTCTTCTCGCTCCCTCTCTTTAAAGGCATTTTGTATTTCTTGCAGGAGGGGAAAAAAGTTTTATCTGTGGCAATGATAGATCCTTTAGAGAACAACTTGTTTGATCTTCCTGATTATGAGAACACCGAAGATGAAACGTTCCCTCCTCTTCCACCGCCTGCCTCTCCAGGAAGAGACGATGTCGAATGGGCTCAAGCTAATGGAGGTGAATACCTGTGACCCCTGAAGATCCCGTTTGGCAGTATAGACAATGCGATGCTGTGAAATCAGTATTATGGGTGTTGTACTTCACTACCTTGAGTTTCCTGCATAAAAAGTCTTGCGTAGAAAAGAAAGCAATGCGTAATTTTAAATTGTTACTGATTCTAAGCTTCTGAGCTTGTGGGAAAAGTTCACTTTTGTAGATTCCATGAACGTGTGCACACAAAGGAATCTTTATAAAATTCAAGCTCTTCTGACAAAAATGTTGGTAAAGATCGTTATACAGCGGTGATCTATAGTTACCCTTTATGACTTGGATTTCAGAAGCGGTAAGTGTGTTGAGTGTGGTATTCCAGGGAGATGTTGGTAAATTTTGTAGAGCATGTGACCTAGGAAAAATCCAAGGCACTTCAGGACAGTAAAACTTAATTATTTGTATCTGAAAAGATCTTACTGTGTACTGAAGAAGCTAATAGGAAGTACAAAGATTTTATTTTAATTGTTGTTTACTTCTACTCCTATTTGCCTGTAGTGTTAAACATACGTTTTCCTTGGTCCCTGTTCTGTTTGTTCACTAGAAAAT
Organism: Scopus umbretta; assembly: GCA_013400535.1. Classification (NCBI taxonomy): domain Eukaryota; kingdom Metazoa; phylum Chordata; class Aves; order Pelecaniformes; family Scopidae; genus Scopus; species Scopus umbretta. The sequence goes on from VZTL01047356.1 coordinate 48,879, forward strand.
AGGATTTTGGATACACTTAATTCCTTGATATGTGAAAAGGAAAGCTTCTGAATTCCTGACATTCAAAGTAACAAAGAGTAAACCAAGAAATCGGTATGACAACTATTTGCTAGCTCTGAGATAAGATGGGCAGTGGTGCCTTGTCTGTTGCAGTCAACTAATATATACTGGTCCTAATCAAAAAGTATATGGACTTTGGTTCTTAACAGACACAGCGATGGTGGTCACACATCTCCTCTTTCTCTGTTTTCTGAAGGCGACACTGGTGGTTAGGTCTGTCTTTCAGATCTATCAGTGGAAATTTTACTACATACCTATCAAACGACGTTTTAAAATCAAATAATACTGATTTATCAAAAAAATACAATGTCAAATAATTGATAATTTGAGTTTCTTAACTTCTAGAAGAACGTCTACTCTGAATACATCTCGTCAGAAATACAATAGAAAAGTTGTAAAATTAGGAAATTTCCCTTTCAAGGAACCTACTTTGCTAGAAAAGTTCATTCTTCAGTATATTTTGAAGGGATGGGTTTATTTCCAATCTGTTTTGTGGGAGAAGCAAGGTGAAGTATGCGGACGCCTGTTTGGAGTACTGTTCCTGCGATGGAATACTTGTGATGCTGCCTTTTTGATGGGGTAGAACCTTAAAATTTACATGATGCTATTCTAGTTGATGTCAGTTGCATTGTATACTTAAAGTACGTTATTTCCTTTATTAGAACCAGATGGAAACCAGCAGTCACAAACAAAGGATTCTGCTGTAGCTACACGGAAAGCAGTTAAAAGACCAATGCCTAAACTAGATGCCCAGAGGTAATTTTTTTAGAGAATTTTTTTTTTTCTGTGATGAATTTGGTGTATGGCTGTGGGGGCATGATTTAAAGGTTACTGTGATCCCTGCTTGTTCACAGCCAAGTCAAAGATGAAGAGTTTTGGAGATGAAAGTGCCTCTTGCATGCTGTATCTCAAACTTTTTATTCCTTGCTTACCTGTGTAATGCTATTACTGACCTAACTTCCGTGAAATCTCTTTGGGACTTGGTACAAGACTAATATAATTTAAGATGTATTCATTATTCATGCATAGGACTCTTCCAGCTGAATATTCTTTATTTTGCTTCATACATAGTACTGTAGATTTCTTGCTTTAATAAAAGTGTTCTTCAAAATAAAACCTCAGTATGCTGGTGACTGTAAGGTACTACTTAAAGTACACTTACACCTGACTTATGTTCAAGCTGGATAAACTCCATATAAAAGGATTTTAATATTTTCTTTGCTGTTATCACTAAAACTTGTGTAAGCTCTTTATAAACAATGGAAAGAATCTGAGCTTTCAGTTTCTTCCTTTTTAAATGTACTGATGAAGTTAGCGATACCACGGGTGGAAGCTCCGGTTATGCATCTAACTGGTTTTACTTGGCAAATATAGATACAAGAACTGACTTTTCATGTAATCAAAATAAAAAAGCTCCTTGGACTAGGAATACATGAATGGTGAGTTTTCCAAATAAGGCTTTGGTCTTAAGGAGTCTTTATCCTACCTTGTGCATTTTCTTAACGCCGTCTTTCAAATAGAGCTCTGTAGCTGTAGGCTATTTAAAAGAAGGTGAGGTTGGTTGTGTGATTTGTGGGGCTTTTGTTGTTTGTTTGTTTTTAATTAGAAAAAGAAAGTATGGGTTTCAAATAACTTCACCCATTTCCTGTTAACAGGTTAATTTCAGAAAGAGGACTTCCAGCCCTGAGACATATGTTTGACAATGTAAAGTTCAAGGGTAAGGGGCATGAGGTAAGACATAGTGAGCTTTTGTTTTGTTTCCTGGGAGGTTAATCTAGGCTTGATAGACTGCTGCCCAGCTGATGTGGGGAGAATTGATAATACACTCTGGTTAGCCAGCTTTCTAACAGTATTTGAACGTACCCTGATGGGGCTTGTAGTTGCAAATTAAAAAAAAAAAAACAAAACCACCAAAAAAAACCAAACCCACAAAAAAAACCCCAACAACCCACACCCCAAACAAACACGAATGTTTTAACAAAATCCATGTTTTGATCTCAAAACTCTTTTCCTCTACTTCAAAACTAGAGTATCATGTCTGTGACTCTTTGTATTGCCCACAGAAATTCAATTTTTTTAAATTGAAACAGCCTTACAAGACTGCCTACTACATCTGTAATGCCTTTACCTTCTCATTTCATTATCAGTTTCCTCTGTTAGTGAAAATCTTTTGGCTTTTGTGACACCTCTATCCCAAAGTTCTTAATATTGAAAAAAGTGTGACATCCTACTTAAGCAAAGAGAAGGCAGTGTTTTCTCTACAAACTGTCTCATTCTCTTGGATACACTTAAACATACAAAGCTCATTTTTCTTTGAGTATCATTAGACTGTTGGCACGCCTGCAAGGATGCCTCAGCACCTCTGCTTTACAGAGAACATTCAGGGCAAAAATTGTCTCTTTACCACTGGAGGCAGTTGTAACTGAAGAACTAGGTGATACCGCTGATCTGAGGAAAAATCGTTACTAGATAAGATTATTGAGATGTAAGTTTTCCTGTGTATTTTAAGCATCAAAGTAAATGCCACCTGTGCCTCTCTGGATTTTTTTTTTTTTGGTCTGGGTTCAAACCTGGGTTGCTTAAGGGCAACTTCTCAGAAGCCTGTCAGCTGTTTTACAGTATTTGCAAATGCTTTTCCTGCTCAGATCGCTCTTCTTCCAATAGCTTGAAATTGCACTTAGAGACTTGTGGGAGGAAAGGCTACCCACACAGTCATATTACTTAAATTTTCAAGAGACTTTGAAGCTGCAGATGCTTCATACTTTCAGAAATGTGACTGTGAAGTTTCCCTCTGCAGTCTGTTAACTTTGTCAACTTTTACTAGCTGGGCATCTTGTTTTATACTCTAGGCAGAAGACCTGAAGACACTCATACGACACATGGAACACTGGGCTCACAGACTATTTCCAAAATTGCAATTTGAGGATTTTATCGACAGAGTAGAGTCTTTGGGAAACAAAAAGGAAGTTCAGGTATGTATTGGTCTTGTCTGTTTCTTTTCAGGCAGTACTGAACAGTGCAAGAGGTAGGTTTAGCAGAGCAATCAGGCAACAAAGGAAGACCTAAGTTGTGCATGCTGCTAAGGGGTATAATGTTATTTAAATTAATTTCTCTCTCTCTCTCTTTTTTTTTTTTTTTTTAAAAAAAAAGCTTTTTCCAGTATTTGAAGTATTTAAAGTTTACATTTAGCTATAACCTTTCTTTTTGAATTAGTACTTCAGAGAATTAGCTTCAACTTCTTCAGGACATCTTTAACCAAAGTAATTTGCTTAAGAGTGCTGGAACTGGTTGGTTTTGGGGGTTTTGTTTGTTTGTTTTTTAACGTTTGAACCTGAAAAATGAAGAATGCTGCTTCATCTGGCTAGGCGATAGATGAAGGACTAGGAAAACGGTCCACAGTGTTGAAAGTTGTGGGTTAAACAGACATGTAGTGAAAGGAGTATTTTTTTTTCAGAGTAGTAAATAGAAATTGGGAGTAATATTAAAAACATAACAATGTTGCACACAAGACTTTGTTACAGATGAAATATCAGTGTCTTCATCTCTCATTTGCAGACCTGCCTAAAGCGGATTAGGCTTGATCTTCCTATTTTACATGAAGACTTCGCAAGTAATGAAGGTATGCTTATTATGCTGTTTGTTCAGTAGTTCAATTGTTAAAATTACTTCCCCTCCTACTGACCAGAAATTAATGATCACGATCTGTGTTTGTAATGTAGAAGCAATTCTTGAGTGGTCCTCTGTTTTAAAACCAAGCTTCTGTGAGACTTGCTATTACAAAACTGAACTGGTACTCAGACTAAAATGCTACACACACACACACACACACGCAAATAAATAAAAGTGCATGGTACACTGAAAGGAAATGGAAAATGGGTATTATTACCAGCACCATTAGAAATGTTCTTCCAAAAAAAAAAAAACCAAACCCAAAACTGCAATTATTAAGTGAACATACTGGTTTGTATTGTACTCTTACGAGTGTGTGGTCTGAAGAGCTCTTGGATCTTACTACTGCAGAAATGAAAGCTTCATTATACTGTTTATACTACAGGCTGTTACAGAGCAGTCAGGGTGCAGTGTCCTTTATAGGGAAAGTACTTACTAGTGCTTGCAGGCACCGTTACGTCTGTTTGTCAGTCTTGGCATATAGCTATACTATTGAGTATTTCTTCTTCCAACATGAAAATCTAGCCACCTAACAAGTAGGTAATTCAAGAGTCTCTTCCAATCAATGTTTTTAGGTAGACCAGAAGTAAATGGGGTTTTTTGTTTGGTGGGGTTTTTTTGGTTGTTTTGTTTTTTTTTTTAATAAAAAGAGGGAGTAGAGTTGACCTAGTAGTTTGAAAGAAACTTCGTTAGCAGAAATAAGAGAACTTCCAATGGTAAAACCTTGCTTCCCCTCTTGAGCAGTTGGTGATGTGTGGCTGTCTTCACTGTTGGCTGCATTTGCTAGAAATGGAATGCAGCCATAAGCAGCCACAAACAGTAAAGCAAGTGGTTCCTGCCGACAGTGTCTGTAGAGTTATCAGATTTTTCTGTGCGATGGTTCCATACATTTGTATTTAAATGTGGTGCTGACCTGTTCTTGAACCGTGTCAGCGAGTGTACTGCTACAACTGGTCAGTCTTCAGTTGAAAAACTTGAGTAGGTATCTTATTTCAGTAGGTATCGTACAGTTTTGAAACAAAAACTGCAGCTGGAGTATTGTATAAAACCTTATTGTTAGGTAACTTCTCTATTCACCTGCTTAAAGTGGTGCAGAGGCACAAGCATACTTGGCCTTAGGCACTCTAGAAACGAGTGCTCTGCTGGTGGGTGAAGTTTGTCTAACAGAGTTGGACTGCCTCTCTTTTGCATGCGTTAATGTTGGCGAAGGAGTTCACATGCCGTCACAGTAGCACACTGAATTCAAAACTGACTCTTCCATGGCTAGGTTCAAACCGCTGTCTGATTCCCTTGACTAGGCCTGCCACTTCCCAAAGGACAGCGTTGTTAGTAGGGGTGGGAAAAAAATTATCTGGCCTTTCAGTAGGGATTGCCTGAATTTACTGTCTCTCTTTAACCTTCAAGCACAGCGCATGATTGCTGACAGTACACAGAGCTATGCCTCTGCGTTCAGGTATTTATTATTGTTGTGTGTTTGGGATCTCTGATAAGCATTTGTTGTATACTTTTGAATATCAGGTATGTGGACCCAGGCAGAAAATTGCCCATTAAAACCAAGTTACAGAATGATCTTCAGCTGTCAATACAACTGTAAAAGGTAGAACACAGAAATGCTTTTGAAGTGTTCTCTTGACAGATACTTGGCAGTAGATACCTCTGGGTTCAAAGTGTTGATTTCTGCCCCTCTTCCCCCTCCCACCCCCTCACTTTTAACCAGATGGTGGAGGGGAAAGCAACGGACTGGATACAGCCGCTGAAGATGGACGTTCCTGCCCTGGAAACGGAGAAGAACTCAATTCTCTGTCTGGTGCAACTCTCACGGAAGAGCAACAGCAGCGAATCAAGAAGAACAGGCAGCTGGCCTTGGAACGCAGGCAGGCGAAGATGCAGTGTAACAGCCAGCCGCAACACAACGGTAATCGCCTCTGTAACTTGGGTGGTTCACGGTAAGGGGAGCAGCCGGAGCAGCTCCTACAACTGAGCTGCCGAGTCAGTTAAAGGAAACGGTAGCGATTGCTTTTCTACCAGTAGCAAAATGCACAACTCTCAAATTCAAACTGTGTTGCTGTAGTTAGACTCCTCCAAAGCTAAGGCAGAACTACTCTCCCTAGTTGTCATGCCAAGTTGTAATAGCTTTGTCTTTGATGAAATGAGACTCAACTTGCTGGTCATCTCTGGAGTTGGCTTTCCTGCAGACTGTGATTCTGGTGATAGACACACAGTGACAGTGTTTGTTTTCTCATGGTAGGAAACTGGTTTTGGTTTTATTTCTCAACAGAGCTCTCTGCTAGTTACTCAGAAGAGGAGTTTAATACCCCAGTTGCTCAGGATCCCGCTGACCTAACTGAAGATACTCAAGCTACTGCAACCAAGGTTGCTGTTACAGAAGCTGAAGCTGGAGATACAGAATTGGAACGTGCCGGTGAAAAGCAGTATCCGTTCCCCATACTTTGAATGGGGTCTTTCTGTTAAGAAAATCAATATTTTACATACGCTCGTTCTATTGAAATGTTGCTGGCTCTTTGCACTCTGACTCCAGAAGCTTCATGGAAGTCTCCACCATGACATCCATACAGTTGGACAAAACTCTTCTCTTGAAGCTGCAGATGAGCAGCTCTGTACAGGGAAAACAGAACAGAACAAAGCCCTTCATCTGCATTTGAAACAACTTCTCCACCTCCCCCAACATTCTTTAGGAACTGTTAACGGGCTTTTTGAGCAGCTTTGAATTTTGTTTACAATTGATGTCAAACTGAATGAACTGGGACGTGGACAGGAGAAGCTTCTATTAAAGTTGTTGTTGGGGATTTTTATTTTTTTTCTTAATAAAGACTATACATAATACCAGATAGTGCTATATCTGAACAGGTGTCCTGGATTTTTTTTAACTTGCTGATCAAGTACCTGTATCTTGTTCTTATAAAATGGAAGCTATTAAATTTCAGTAGTCAAACCTGAAGTTCTTGTCTGAGGCTGTTAAACTACAGGCCCTGCAAACTTGCCCATCCCTGGTGCTAGTCGGTGGTCTCTTCACAGACAAGTACATCCCCTGAGGGGACCACGCTTTGGCTTTGACCAGACTCATTCTCTTCCTTCAGCTGATTCTGTTCTCAGGCTGGAAGCTCTGTTTCACACTCTTCTTACAGTCGTCTTTTTCTTTCTTGCACAATAGCCTTTCTTTTTTCTGGAATGAACAGAATCACCATAATGGTAAAGCCCTGCCCCTTCCAATAGCACAGGGCAGACTGTTGTTCGTAACAGAAACTGAATTTCTAGAAGCTGAATTAAGACAAGAGCAGCGATTACAGCAGATGAAGTAAGGTCACGGCAACAGGTGTTATTTTTTGCCAGATGTTTATTGAAATCCCTCAGCTGCACAAAGAGTCTGTGTTCAAGATTAGCGTGAAGGTGTTTGCTTTTATAGCCAGGTAGCTATCAGTTAAACTCCCTGAACGACAGTGGAAGATAGCCAACAGCTGTAGGAAATACTTAGGTTTTAAGAACTGACTTTCCTACATTGTCCATAAATTCACTTTTTGAATGATAGCTACAAGAATTCACCACACTGTATTTAGTCTGGAAGATGAGATTCATCATGTATAAAATTTTTTAAAAACTCACACACATTCATAATCAGATAAAAATAATTCTTATTTAAAATAGACATTCCATTTCTTATTAAAAGGATTCCTGAATATTTAAATATACTGCTTTAAAAAAAAAAAACCAACTTAATCATACAAAGCAAATAGGAGCAGAATATCAACAAGCAGATGTTGGTAGGCCATAGTTCAAGTTCTGATGTCAGCTGAAACGTCTAATAGTGCCAAATCCCTGATCTCCTCCAGCAGCTGGTATAAGCTTGCTCCCTTGGTCTGGCAGTACTCCTGATAGTCTTCATCGATTACTTCAACTCTTGCTTTTTCTTGGGTGTGCTGGGCTGCTTCTGCAGACTGACTGACTTCTTTTACTAAGTTGGATTTCACCACATGAAAATTCTTCTGGGACACCTCTGTGGCTGAAGTCTGGTATGGGGCGTTCCTGATTATTTCAAGCTTGATCGTGTCGGCATGGCAGCGGGAAGTCTGCACAAGTATTTTCACCTTAAAAGCAATACACTAATTATTTTATGGTGCTACTTGATGGTGCTATTTCCTTTTACTTCTTTCAGATTAAATACTCACTGTAATATGATCGAAAAGGCTTAATGTAACTGATTCTCCAGTGGTTGTAGTGGAAGTAATTTTATTCTGAAAGCGATGAAGCGATCCAGGTTTCCACTCGCAGCTCCTATCACCTTGACAAGAGATGACTAAGCCTTCTTTGTTTTTCATATATGCGGCACCTTTGATTCCGTATCTACAAAAAAGCAGATGAGCAGACAGAGGCTGTTCTAACCATTTTCACCCTGATCAGTTCTCTTAATTTTGAAACTGCCGGAAGGCTAGCTAGGATTATACAGAAGGAACATAAAGGGGCAAACGCTCGTAGCCTGATAATCCTGCTTCAGGGACGCTGATGTGTGTTGCCAAAGAAACCCCTAGAGTATACGAAGACAGCGACCGAAGTGTTTCAAAAAGCAGCGAAGCAAAGTAAAACAGAGTCAGTGACCCATTAGCTCACGTGTTGGGTGGAGCCTGGAACGGCCCAGTAGTGGCAGGAGAGCAGCATGACAGGTTATTCCAGACCGCGCGGTGAGGAAACGGTTCTCCAGTAACAAAAAGTCACTTGAAGAGCAGCAGCGCATTTGCGCTGGGCTCTCTGGAAGGAGCCTTCCCTGGCAGGGTCGGGTCTGGCTCTTCAGCCACGCGTCCAAGCCACGCCATCTGGAACGCTGGAGACCACAGGCCTGCATCGCGCTGGTTTATAGCCAAGCTCAGTCTCAGGCTCAAGCAGCCCCTGGCTGTTTGCATGGAAGTCCAGGCTATTCGTGTAATGGTTTGCTTGGCCCAACAGGCCTGTCGAATGTTCTCTGGCATTCTTTGGTTTTGTTTTGGTTTTTGTTTTTTTTAAGGGAGAGTTCTTATGCCTACATTTCTTGTACCTGTTAGCTAGGCAGGTAGATAGCATTGCACAAACACAAAGATCGTTAACTAATCCAAACTGTCCAGAGCCAGTAAGGGCGAGGCAAGGCAGTTCTCTCCCCCACAGCTTGAAGAGCTGGCCAAGTCTTAGGAGAGGCACTGCTCTCCAGCTCTGTGGCAACTAGCACCTTCTTACATCATTCACTTACATTTACATAAGCAGACCACATTTAGTATACTTGAAAATACAGATTTAAAAGCTTAGAAACTAAAATGTAATGTTAGCTTCATGCAAAGAGCTGCTTTCTACTTGGATAAATCAGAGGCAAGCTGAGATACAGGCACTTGCAGAGCCCAACTGCTATAAACAGCATCGTATAAACACTTCCTCTGCGCTTCCCTGCTGCCTACGAGGAGGAGCTGTTCAAAATGTGCTCCTAGCCTGCGCGAACTACAGTCTGTAGTGAGGGAAAAGAGCGCCGAGGAATGCATGCCTTTGTGGTGTGGAAATTTAAAACTGCCCTTTCTTTAAGTAACTAATCGCTTTCTGTCGTTAAAAAAAAAAAACAAACACGCAAATATTCCAGTCATTGTTCTGCCCTAACAGCTGCTTTTAATGTTTTGAAATAAATCCATACTGTGCAGCACAGTTTTCCACATTCTCATAGGAACTCCTTGTCAGAGTCAAGGCGTAGAAAAGCACTGCTGATGATTTACAACAAAAATCTAAAAACGCAGTCGTAGGTCAACACCAGGCCACGCTATAAACGCTTCCTTTCTCAAGGACCAGAGGCATCCTCGTGGCATTCTAGTAACACCCAAGTCTTATTTTTAAGCTCTGTCCAAGTTCCAATCAACTCACCTTGGTACAAAAACAAGCACGCCATTTGTTCGAATTGAGTAAATAACACCATCTGCTATGCAGCGCTCATCTGTTTCTGGGGTTTTGTCTCTGAAGTACATGCACTGGAAGAGTTCAGTAGACTGTTTCTGAGCACGCTGGGCTGCCTGCAAGCACCCCCCATAAAAAGAGAAGACAAAACAACCCAAATAAATATTTCAACAAGCTTGTTTGGCTTTGATTTTCATAGTTTCTTTTTCCCATTGCCTGTCCCCTAGAAAAATTACATCTAAAAGGAAATCCTACATGTAGTACAGGTGAAGTGCAAAGTCACTTTTACTACTGCTCCCAGAAGAAAATTGGTATTTAAGTTAACCCCCCCCCCCCCC
>VZTL01047356.1:78237-89810 GCA_013400535.1 Scopus umbretta
AAAAAAAGGCTTGCAGATCTCTTCAAGCATGGCAGGAATATGAAAGTACCTGATGTTTACAATTATTGGAAGCATAAAAGCAATTTATTTATCACAATACCTGATTTTTACTGTGGTATGCATTTGATTTCCCTCCCACCACCCTTGGATGTGGTTCAAAAGTTTACTACATCACTGCATTGCAAAGTTATATATTATTTTGTTTCACTTATTTTCTGTACCTTTACTTTGTTTATTCCAGTTTTTTTTACCATATTTGCTGCTGAGAGATCTCAAATATTATTTAAAGGAAAAGAGCTTTTATACTGACATGATCAGAATGTTAAGCTTTAGCTGACTAAGGAGCTTTAGGTTATTTGCAGGTGGTAATAATTTGGTGGGTTCTAGTATTTCTGCTTTCATAAAATATGTTTATGTTCATTACACTAGAAATTATGAAAACAATTTAGATGGATCAAAGGAGGAGTCCACCATACCAATCTTTTTGTCATCAAAATGCATTTGATTTGGTTGGAGCCTTTACATTGAAATGATGCTCTGTGGTGCCTCTAGCTCCTGTATGGGTTCAAAGGATAATCATGGGTAGAGATGGAAGGAGCTAACAGGTCACCTTTTCCACCTACTACCAAATTGGGATTGCTCCCTACAGTATATCTAGCTCAAGTTTGGGGTCAGTGCTGCACAATATAATACTCCAAGGTTTCTTTCTTTATATGCCACAGTAAATAGACAACAGAATTGCAAGGGTGACTTTTTTTCCCTTTTTCAAAATCACAGGGAGAAGTTTGTGGGTGAAACTGATTAATTTCTTCTTAGGCTTCCATCATAAGAAATTAAATGGTGTCGACCTGTGGGGAACTCTGCTGTTGTGATTTGCTCTACAAATGAGATACAAAAGGCTTTCCTTGAGAGCTCGGAGATGTATACTGAAACGAAAGGAAAATATATCACACTGGTCTGCAGCTGTGCATCTTAGGTGCTTTATATTTTTCTCACTAAAAGGCTATGAGTAACAATTTTATACCCATAACTGCTCTATCCTCTGGCAAATCATATTGCCTAGCAGGGCTGGGTAAACAACAGTTTATTATTATTTTTTAAATTGTTTACAGAGAAAAAATTGCAAAATTTCAAAATATATTCTTTTGTCATAATTATTGTCAAGAACTAAGTCTTAGGCAGCAAATAATCCAGGTATACCTAATTGTATATAGTAATACTTTAACTATGCTGCTGAGTTCTGTATGTAATTATATTATTTGTGTTTCCTTACTGCAAGTGTGTGAAAACTGACCAACAGCGAATATTTTGAATTTAGTGTAGAAGTCATAAAATGACATATGTACTGCTCACCATTGATTGTGCAATTTGAGGTTTTCATTTGGCAAATGTTCAAGCTTAAAATGTGTTTTTCATTATTATTCCCCTTATTAAAGCTCATTTGCTATTCATGGAAAGTGAGCACAAAAGGGATGTGAACAGTCAAAAGAAATCCATTTAAAAATTCAAATGAGTATCCAAGGGAAATGGATTGCAGTATTTGCCCAGCTCTTCTGGGTATACTCTGCTGCTCAATGTCTTATTGATAGGTGCCTTTGTCACTGTCCTTAAGGTTTTCATCACAAGTGTTAGACAGTTTTGTTATGACTTCATATTGCAGTCATTATGCAAAACTTGTTCTTGATACTGCAAAAATGGTTCTGTTAGAGTGATGCTAGGTGAGAGTGTGTTTGCCATGTGGCTGCTCCGTTTTCAAATTAGTTAAAAACTTCTTTGTTGTGATACTAACTCCTGAGTTTAAATGTGGTGGAGTTGAAAAAGCTCAGATCATCATCCCTTGCTAAAAGCTGAGACATTACTCCCAATGGCCTTAATCAAACCAGCCTCAGGGACTCCAGTTATCCCTCTGTAACCGCCTGTGTAGAAAAAATACCTACCTAGTGATGGGAAGAATCTAAATCATCAACTGTGAGGGCAAAAAGCACTAACTGCTGTTTATTTTCTACTTACGCTGAGCTCGTGCATGCTAAGTTGCACTTTTTTTGTTTGCTTTCATGGGAGCAGGATATATATAGAAAAGGTTCTTTCCACTGCTCTCATCCACAAGGTCTATCTGAAGTAGAAGTAAGATGATCAGCAACTGTTCTCTAAGTTTCAAGCATTTGATACAACTGCCAAAGTGCTACTTCTTAATACTTCACAAAATGGTATGACACCTCTCTGATCACATTTGAATCATAGTTAGCAATGTGATGGGGTAGTAACTGTGGCTAAGGTGTCAGATTCTGCAGCTTAATGCATACCAGTGTTGTCTTCACTATGTTGCCTGAGCTGAATCATGGTGTAGCTGAGGGCAGGATGGGCCTCAAGAGGTGTCTAGACCCTCCTCATTGAGCAGGTTGACTAGGACCATGTCCAGTTGGATTTTGAATATCTCCAGTAAAGGAGTCTCCACAAACTCTCTTGGAAACCTCTTCGTGCCTGCCCACCCTCATGATCAAAGAGGTTTTTCTTAGTTTTGAGTGGATTTTCCTGTTTTTCAGTTTCTGTACATTGCTTTTCATCCTGTCACTGGGCACCACTGAGAAGAGTCTGGGTCTGTCCTCTTTACTGCCTCCCATCAGAGGGAGTATATACACACTGATAAATTCTCCCTTGAGCTTTCTCTTCTCAAGACTAAGCAGTCCTTCTCTATTATTACACACTAAGCTACCTCCTAGAACTTTCTGGAGGGATGGACTTAAAATGATTTTGAGAAAAGACCTTTTTGGGTTTTGTTGTCCTGCACGGCAGTTAGGAATTATTTTCATTACAGATCAATATACATATAGAAAGAAAATTGATTTGAAGCCCAGTGGTAAAGAATAATATAAGTAGTTGCTCTTTTTTCTTTGTTTTTAAAAAATGAAGCAAGTTGCAGTAGCCTTTGCCTGTCAGCCTACAGTAGTACTCTTGGCTTACTGTAATTTCTGAATGAAGAAAAAGTGTTAAAATATGAGCTATAAACTTTGTGCTATAGTTAAATAGTGCAATGTTTATGCATCATAATTCCCTATTATGTTGGAGAGTTAAAGTTATGTGTGCAACTGTATGGTTTCCAGGAGTAGATAACTGAAAAAGAATTTGCTGCATCATTCAGCCTGAGGTTTTGGAGATGCATTTACTCATGCAAGCTGAGGTCAAAGGCTAGTGCTTTTCAGAAAGGTCTTGCTTCTTAGCCAAATTTATAACTGCTTGAACTAAAGCAAAGAAGATCAAATTATTTGCCTGGGGTCACATGACAGTGAGTGGCTCAGCCAGGATTTGAGCCAAAGATCCATTCTCTTGGTTCATCACCCTTGACTGTAAATAGTAGATTTCATTCTGGCTTATGAAGATATTGGGCAGGTAGCGTAATGTTTTATAAGTTTCTGAAAGATACTGAGCTGCTGTTACAATGAGGAAATAGTCTAACGGGCTAATAAAAAGTTAAGAAAAAGCAAGATATGAAAAATATTATCAGAGGAAGAAATTAGACCTTGGACCAGTAGTTTACTCTTCTGTTAAACAGTCCAGACGAGGATACAGGGTTTTTCTGGGGAGACCAGTATGGGTCGCACAATCGGGCAGTCTGTCCCTGTCACCTCTGGCTGTCCCCATAACCTCCAAAGGGAAAAATCCACCATGAATATTGTAAGATACATCACTTAACTTCAACACTTCAGGTAGATATCTAAAGTTAAGGAGGTAGGCTAGCCTAGCTTCTTTCTAGTGAACAAGGGGAAAGACTTTTGTGCTTAGAAATGGGTGACATGAATACTCTTTCAGGTACAGCATTGCCCACTCTATAATGATCTTCCTTCTTCCCACCCAGAGGTCTGTCCAGACCTGTAGAACTGGCAATGTAAAGAGATTGCCAAATATATCACATATATATTACGTGATCCTCCCTTTACGGGTCACAGGGAAGAAAGTGGTTGCTGTTATGCATAGTCCAAACAGAATCATCTGAGCTTGTGCTCTCCTGGTGTAAAGAGGCTGCCACGAGTTCCCTAAGGTATTATAAATAGATCAGTAATAAGACAGCATTTCAACACATCCTCTTCAGAAAACTCTGTTTAGCTCTAGAAATGGAGCTACTTTGTGTGGCAGCTGAAATGATGTGGAACTTTCTGGGGACATGAAGGACATGAGAATGCCCATCAAATACCAAGACACTCATTTAATCTAGTGAGAGACTGCCTGATTTTTTTGTATTTTTCATATTGATGCTTATTTTAGATATTTTTTCCACTCTTTCTCTAGTCCTGATTCCACGTTCCAATATGCAGTGTGTGCTACTGAGGAAGTGCAAAGCACCAGTGTGAGGAGGTATCCCATGTGTTGGACTAGCAAGTGTGGCTGCAGGTAAGAGAAAGTCCTTACGCTAATGCAAACTGAAGGCCAAAGGGCAGACCCAATTCTGTGGCAGAATGGTTCCGTATTTAGAGTCAGGTGACATGAACACTCTTTCAGATATGACAGTTTATACCTTTAGAAGCATATCAGAAGAAGGAGGGACAATCTTGGATTATTTCAATCTAATATTTTTTCTTAAAATTGAGTTCAGTATGTTATTTTCCAGTTTATCTCGCCACCCATCCTTTTTTTTTTTTTTTTCTTCTGGTATGTTCCGTTCCTTCCGTTTCATTTTTTGGAGTTTAAGATCTCCCATTGATTTCTCTTCCTTATCTTCCCTTGATCCATTTCTGCTTCTCTGTTAGGTCCCTTAAGTCTCCAACTAATGGCTCCCCATAAGTCAGATTAAAAAAAAAAAATTACAGGATGCTAGGCTGTGAAAGGAACTAGAGAATGTTTATGTGGTTGCAGCAGGCTGACCATTAAAATGACTTTATTTCTACAGCATTTCAGATGCTGGTCTTGACAGTTTCATTTCCAAAACTATTTATACTCACAAAAGTCCATAACAGCATTTCCATTATTTTCTTACATGCTCTTTTTTTTTTGCCTATATTTTAGCAAGTTAGCTGCTTCTATTCAGGCCTGATTTCTGACAATAGGAATACAAAGTGGAAAAATCCTTTCTAAAAGTCTGTAGCTTTTTATCTATTAAAGCATCTTTCTACGTCCCAACACATTGCTATCTACTTTTCAGCTTCTCCTGTTTATTTGATCCAATGGTGTGACATGCAGGGGAGACTTAGATGAAAGTTTCACCTGAAGAATTTGCACACTCATAGCTGAGGAATCTTACTAAAGCTGCCTTCCTCATTATTCACCAAAGTCCTCTTGCTGTACCAGATCCTGCTTCCAGAGCGTGCCATATTAAAGCAAAGGCTAACTATAACTGTTGCTTCATAGTGAAAACGTAGAGGGAGTAGTTATTTTACTAATTTAGTACCACTGGACAACACAATAGGCTAGGATGAAGAAGAATGATCAATTTTATTTTCTTGCTTTTCTAAATATTATGCTGTCCAAGCATTTATATATGTGATGTTCCATTTTTCTTCTACTTCATTGAAAGGAAAAAAAAAAAAACAAAACTATGATTTGCAGTTTTGAAAAGGAAACTACAACTAACGTTAAATATTCTTGAACAACATAATTGTATTGAATTCTAATGGTTTGCGTAAAGAGATTGTGGAATATTATTCACTAGAAGTTTGTAAGAACAAGTTTAAATGTCTGTTAGTAGTAGTCTAGGTGTAACTTGCTCCTTGCTGTATAATTAAATCGGTGATTCCCTGGCTTTTTAGTCTAGCAAAGCATTGTCAGCTCTCAGGACTTCTCTACAGACCACCAGACCCTAGTATCAGTGGTTGTTGAAAAAAAAAGACAACACTCACTATGATTTCACAGATTACAGTTTGGAAACCACTAGACATAATGACGGCTTTGGTTCCCTCCAGCTTTATACTTCTGTGGTTCTGCATTGTTGCCATAATTCCAGGGCAATGGTAGAATAAGTTTGTGATGATATATGATAATAACAACCGTCTGAGCTACAGCCCTTACTACAGTCTCATTTGCTTGCCTCAGAGAGACTGCTTGCCCAGGAAGGTCAGCAGGTTGTTTGCTTCCTGTTGAGCTAATTGGCAGGGTGACAACCACTGCCTGCCAAGCAAATGCATTTGTTTAATCTCTGCTGGTTGTGGATAAAAACCGCCAATAGACAAAAAAGGCCTTTTTTTTAAAGAGCGAATTTAGAGCTGGGTGAAGATGGGTTCTCCCCCTAAACCCCAAAGTATCAGTATTAGCTGCTGTAGAGGTGTACAAATAAAATGCATCCAAGCTTCAGTTTGGATCCCTTTCTTTGCCTGACAGCGCAGTAGTAGGAGAGGGGGAGTACTGATGGCTCTATAACATGAAAAGTTTACCAGAACCAGGTAGATTTGACATCCACAGTTATGTACTTAAATGCTGATGCCAAGTGTAAGTGCAAGATTGAAATGGAATATAGGAGAGATGAGGAGCTTCCTGAATTGATTTGAGGGAGGGAGTCGGCACAAAGATTTTTGTTAATGCTCGTGGGCTTATAATCAAGTCCTGAAGACAGACTCCACACTTAAGATGTTTTGACTTTGAAACAAAGGCTCTGGTGCAATTATGTAATTTCTATTATTTTCAATTAAACTGATGTGTGTTATTCATCATGCTGATCAGAACATGCTTTGCATCACTGTACTATTTCTGGATTGATGATTGTGATAAAGTCAGTAACCTTTTTCAGCCGGTGAAGTTGTACACTTCCTTCAGATCCTTCATTTAGCTTGTAAAAGTACTTTTTAAGTTTTAAAAGGCAAAATTTATGTTTGTTTTTGCCAATTGGAGATTACTGAGGGCTAATGGTATTATAAAAATACAGGAATACTTTTAGTACTGCTTCATCTTTGCCTCTTTCAGAGATTTCCATACTCTCCATTTGTATGTAATGTGTCTGTTGTTGCCATCTCCCTATAATAGAGGGCTATCTCTTTGGTATCCTTAGGATTTGCAGGTTTTAATTAGAATGGATTTATGTTGATTAGAGTTGATGGGATTGAAATGCCATGTAGTTATTAATTCCCTAGTTTTAATTTTGCTACTTAGTCATATGTTACCAAAAATATCTTAGAAATATATTTTTTTCCCTTGTAAAGTGGCAAAACAGAGAAATAAATGCATTGCAGCATGCTGTCATTTTGTGAATAAATTTCTGGCAGATCCTAACTTTTTAAATTCTATGAATGCCTATTGAGCTGGATGAAAAATGAAAAGAAATGTTTGCATCCAAGTTTTCTTAGATTTTCTTTGAAAACTGAACTAAAACTTGTGGGAATTTTTGTTAGGATTTGCATGTTTTCTTTTTACAGTTAAAATGTCAATGAACATAATTCCTTGAAATTCCAAAATTTGAAAATGTCCATTATAATTTTCATATCTGTAGCCTACGCTGTACAGACTTCGGTTCTGTGCAGAAGTTAATACTAATCAGCACATGGAATGCTATTTCCATGGCAGGTAGGAAAATGAGGCATAAAATAATCTGTGGTCCAGTCCGAAAGTTGTTACAATCAATCTAAAGGTGTATCTTTAGATCACACTGTAACAGGATGAGGTCTTACACAGAATGGACCAGCTCTGTAGGCTGCTTATCTCTGCAATGACGCATAAAAGCAGTGACAAAAGATCCCAAAGTAGATGAAAATTCAGATTATCCTCTTTCCAAAAGTCCCATGCTGAGCCCATTGAAGATGAAGATAGTAGACCACAGCACTGAGATACAGAAGTCCTGTGGCAGAGTTTTGGAGTAAGAATCAGAACTCCCAGGTTTTATTTCCTGCTTTGCCATTGCAACTGTAGGCAGTTACTTTTCTTCTATTTTGCCTTCACTTTTGTTTGCAGTGGTTTTTTTTGATTGTATATTACTGTGAATATATAGGAATCAAATAAAGTCCTGGTTTTGATTAAGAACTCTGGGTTCTTAATCAGCATTCTTAAACAGAACTCTGTACCTTTATGCAAATAAACTATAATGGCTGAAGATAAATATGGTCATAGAAAAGGGATACAGTGAAGAGAATGTTTATATTCAGTGTTCACATTCAACTAGTTCCTAAAACATCAGGGTAAAAATTCATGCGGAAATCTATCATAAAGATAAATTCACAGCTTCTTTCAGCTTGTCTCTTCTTTCTGTAATAAAACCCATTCCTCACTGAATACAAGACCAGTGAACTCAAAATTTCTTTTGATAGAAACATAGCAGAGCAATGCGCATTCCACAGTGTGTCCAAATAGTGCCAATTTCTGTAACAGTACATTTCATACACATTTAAGTTCTGTCCTTAATATTACTTCTATCTGGAGACAGCTGTTTGAAGGCAACTGGCTAAGCTTGATGATAAATTTGCCCCAGCATATTTAGAAGTACTTGTAAATAAGGTATAAATGAAGATATCGCATGGACTTGTTTCAGAGTGCCAACCGCATGAATTTCTATCTACTTCAGTCTCTTTTCGCTTTACTATCTGGTTTGCTATCACGTGGAATTCTGGTCAGCTTTCTCCAGAGGGGAATTTCCTAAGGGAGAGCAGTCTCTTGGGTTTCTGTGTGAAGGAGCAGAACTTCGGGGGACCTCGCTGTATTGGTGTAGGCGGATGAAGTGAATCGGCATTCTTCTTTAGCTGCTGATTGTATGCCCCTTTTTTGGTCTGTGCTTGCTTACAGCTGTTCTAGCCTTTGGGTTTCAGTGAAGGAGAAATTCAGGTGCTTAATGTTACTACATTTCTTCACAGAAGACCTCTTACAGTATTACTGCTTTACATCAATGCCAGCAGGTTTCCAATTTGGTCCAACCTCAGTTTAAGGAAATGCAGATGTATAGTCTTTAAATAATGGTTCTCTGAATGATTGGACAAACTCAAGAGGTTGCTAATAGGCTGTGCAGCCTTTAGCCCAATTACAAACCTGTAGATGCCTGTTTGGTGGTGTCAAGTTGGGAATCGGTTACATTCCTCCATACCTTTGATTCTACCTCAGCCAGGACTACGAGGAACGTCCTGTAGACACGCAGGAGCCTGACGCATAAATTGCCCTTTAACTCTCAAAAACAGAAGGTGAAGTTGTGGTTGGAAGCAATGGGTTTCTTGCTTCAGTTGCAGTATGTGTTTTCTTGATAGAAAAATAATCTAGTCTTTGAGGCTTTCCACATAGGATTTTTCACTAGAAAGGCAATAGTTGCTGTTGACCTAAATGACATTGCTATTAATTATGCATTATATATGCTGCTTTTAATATTTTTTTTTCATTGTGAGGGCCCTGTCTGCTTCTGAGTTGATATGCATAACTCTCATTAACTTTAATAAGGATTTAGGTATTGTAGAGTGATTGTCAATCTATTTTGATATCCTTCTCCAATACTTACCAGTATCCTGTGATTCAGATAAAGGGAGAATGTCATTCTCGTTGCCAGCATGTACTTGGGGATCCTGATACGTTTCCTATAGAATTACACACTGAAACTGTTTTCCTTTGCTCCAGATAGCAGACCATTTATGCTATGAAGCTTGGAGACTGCAATATACCCAAGCTATTTTAACTGCTTAGGCTATGCTGATTCATCAAAATAGTTGTTCTTTTTCTACAACAAAGCTGTCACAGCTATCCTGCAGCAGGGAATTCCACTCGTAAATTTTGTGAAAGACTGATGTTTTATCCAGTTCCTTTATAATAAAAGGAGTAATAGCTGTGTACAACTGACTTTCTTTTGTAATTGTTACTAGATCAAATTTCTCCCTGAAGTAATAGGCTATAGTTCAATTGAATGAATGCTATTTCTCCTATTTGCATCATTGCATAATTATTTTCTTCAGCCTTACCAAATCCTGTTTTTACTTTTAAATTTACATCATAATAAACAAAGAATAATTTCATGCCC
The DNA here is from genome assembly GCA_013400535.1 of Scopus umbretta. Classification (NCBI taxonomy): domain Eukaryota; kingdom Metazoa; phylum Chordata; class Aves; order Pelecaniformes; family Scopidae; genus Scopus; species Scopus umbretta. The sequence goes on from VZTL01047356.1 coordinate 88,139, forward strand.
CAGTCCAGTGTGGATGCCTTGATTAAGAAACGTAGCAGTTACTAAGAATGATGGTCATACGCACATGATTAAGAGCAGAATTTGACCTCATATAGGATAAGATTTACACAAAATCCCTAGTCACTGGGCAGTTCTTAACTCATTTTGAGTGGCCTTTATATTGTGTATGGGGAACAGACTTAAAAGCTGTGTTAGTGGAAAAAACAATTGACACAACTGAATTAGGCCCTATAGGCTTACTGTCTGTTGGAATAGATTAATAGCTTCTGTATACTTTTGCTAGTGTTACGCAGGATTAATGTTTTCTGACTTTTTTTTTCATTACCTGTTAAGAGTACTGGGACAATTTGAGTGCACCTTTATATTTGGGAGAATGGGTCCATGATATGGAAAAAAGGTAAATTAATGTTGTCTCTGGAGCGGACCTAAACTCTGAAGGATATCTAAGCTTTTTCACCCTTTGGATTGGGGTATTCTACCTCTCCAAACTTGGTAGCTTAGTCTACAGTTCCGATCTAGAATAAAGTGAAATGCAAGTCCTATGAATGCAGGAGTTACCTTTCCCAAGAAGAGTAAATTCTTGCAATCATTATTTGGATAGATCAAGGAAGTCAAACAAAACATATGCAGAACTGGCTCTAGTTAAGGCTGTATTTTCTTTCTACGCTGCCTACAACTAATATGTTTGTATTTGATTTGGACACTTTGTATTGGTAGAAGGGAGTCATGCATAAATGAAGCCAACGCTATTATTCAGTATTATTAATGATGTTGTCTACTCTTAGTTTCTCAAAAACTAGAAAACTAATAAATTTTACATATTGGAAAAAAATCACAGATAAATCAAACAAATAGATAAATTCTTTAAAGTATTTAATATGTGTTAAGAGGACAGAATGATGAATTCAATATTGAAAACCAATATCAAGTTTACAATTATGTACCATTTATCATCACTGATTGCACAGACAGCATATTATTGCAGGGAACAGAATGATGCATAAACGGAAACCCTGATTGGTTTTATAAAAAACAAGTTAAAATTCATGTTATGTCTGAAAAGCTTTGTTTTTCTTCTTCAAGCATTATTTTCAATAATAATTTGTTCATTCAGACACAAATTATGCATATTTAATTTCTTGAGCTTTAATATTAAATGTGTAATAATTTTAGAGTGTTGAAAACTGATGCTTTTACAAACAATAACGTGATTCAGTATGCTGTTATTTTCTGAGGGCCATTTCCCCCTTTAAGAAAAGAACATATGGAGAATGAAAAAGTGGATGGGAACTAGTTTTGAATTGGACATGTAGAAGCAAGCAAATAAAAGCAGTGAAAGTGCTCTTGAAAGGTGATTTGACTCTGAAGAGAAATCGTGTACAAGTGGCAGCATCTTACTCAGCAGATCGTCTCCCAGGGTGAAATTCTGCCTCCCCCAAAAGGCAATAGCAAAGCTCCGGACGACTTCAGTGCTTTCAAACTTCCATTGTCTGTCTGCACTGAAGGACATACCTGCTTGCCTTTCTGAAAGAGCTGCACTTCTTTAAACTCCTGTCACCACAACTGAGCTCTGGGAGAGGGAAATGAATTCTTCTCTGGCTCACACTTGATCAGCAGAATTATTAAGCAGTTTTCTGTTGCAGAGTCACTCTTGTAATGCACTCTTGCTCCC
>VZTL01047356.1:89856-102733 GCA_013400535.1 Scopus umbretta
ATTCTTTGCTCAGTTTCATGTTGGTGCTCAGGCTGCATAGGGGTAACCAAAGATATCATTTCACCAAGCTGAGGCTGTGCACCCATAACTGAGAGTTATTTTGTCCTTCAGAATTCCAACAACTCATTTTGGTTTATGAAAGAATCTAGCAAAGCTTGAAGATTCAGCTTGAGTTTACAGACTTATAATTCTAGGCTAGATTCATTGAGTCAACAATAATAAGAAAAAAGCCATACCATCTTTTCATAAATTTTATAAATAAACCATCTTTATTTGTAAACTGCGCATTTTAAGAACAGAACCACTGGACTAGAATTGGTGTGGTGCAATCTAATGCTGTTTTTTTTACTGAATGTCTTTTTAGGGGGGGTGTGCATTTAAATAGAGACCGATAATAAATGAGTATTGAAGTAGTCGCCCTCAAATGTAAAACACTTCCATAGCCAGATTGATTGACATTTACTAACCTCTACTACCTTTCAGGTAGACAGCCGTATTGCAGAGAATACCAGAACTACACTTTCCACATGAAATTACTGAGCTGGATGGGATTTTACATGAGAAAGAAGAGCAGGGCTGAATGCTTTGACTCAAACATCTGTGAACAATCATACAACAGTGTAGTGTCTTGGGTTTTCCTGGTGTCCAGGGCAGTCATAGTTTGACAAGACACTTGTCTGGAAACTTTTAAAGAGAACTCTGAAAGACCAAAAAAAAAAAAAAAAAAAGTAAAAAATATTGTATCAGCAAGATGGCCTAAATTATTTTAAGCAGACTGGTTTTGTCTCCATGCATTTCAGACAGCATCTTACCTTTTAAAAAGACAAATCAGGGAGGCTAAATAGTTCCCCAATTGGAAACTGGTGACAAAACTGAGTCGTAAACAATGCCATCAGTATAGAGCAACTGGTGGTTTTAATATTCTTATACAAACAACAAAACCTAATTATCTTTATTTATTCAATAAATCTAGTTCAAATTTGATCTATTAGATTTTATTAAATATTGAAAATAATTTAATAAATAAACATGATTGCTAATTCATTATTGATACTCATTATTACAAAGTTTGTAAAAATAATTAAAAACAGGTTGGGAAAGATGGGGATGAATTCACCTCAATAGCGCTGCAGGTCCTGGTTAGGTTGCCTTAACCATGGCTAATGAAGAAAAATACCCTTCTGGAGCCAGCGAGAGAGCAGAGAGCTTGGGCTTGCAAAAAGGAGGGGGGGGGAAGCCAGCAGACACACCAGCACACACGCATTTGTCACTGGTTCTCCTGGTTTAGGTGGCTGGCGTGAGACCTTGGGAAGGCTGCAAGCCAGGACAAGGCAGCAAGGGGAAGGCTGGGAACCTGGAGGCACGACAGCAGTGGTGGGAGCCGAGAAGTTTTTTGGGAGGCTGGAAGATTGCAGGGAGTCCCTTATGGAAACAGGGTACTGATTCTGGCCCAAACTATCTTTGTCCATTTTGAAACTCTGCCACCATCAGCGGCCACGTACTGGCATGTTGCCAAGAAACACACGGTGCAGAACAAAGGATTTTGGCAGCCTGGTAGGTGCATGAAATATTGTACCGTGTGGGGATTCATTGTGTGGCTACAATGACAAAAAAGTTCTATTAGCCAATTTGGTACACTATCAAAAAGGGACTTGGTCTTATGTTTCTTACATACTGATATGATAAAAAAGCAGGAGCTCAGTCAATATTATAATTAGAAAATAATCAGTAATAGTACATAACACAAAGCATTTTGTCTTGAAAAGAGTGTGCAAGCGTAAGATTGCTGACTAAGAGCTAAGTTAGTGCAGCTGTTCAAATCACCTGTCATAAGCATTTTGGTCTAGTGATTTTTATCATCGTACATTTGTAACTTCTGGTACATCTTTCAGGAAGAAAATGACAGCCGTGGGGTGCAATTAGTTCCCTGTCTGATACCCCTCTGAGCATCCAGTGGTGCTGAGCCACCCTAAAAAGCAGCAGTGGTGCAGTCGATTTGAGAAGGGCAGATGCTCTGGACAGTAGAGGATGCTAGAGAAGAGGTAAATTTTTCCATCGCGCTTTTCTCTATTAGCATCCCCTCAGTCTTGCCTGATATCAGCTCAAGCCAGCTTCTCTCCATCCAGGGGCTGCTTTAGGCAGTCTGAGAGCTGGTGGGTTTGCCTATGTCTGCATGCCCCTACAACAGTGTGCATGCGTGCGTGTAGTTGCAAACCGAGGCACCTTGAACTGGGTCCAGAAGTTTGCATGATCTCCCGCTAAGCACATCCGTGGAGTTTGATAGGTCTCTGCTCTGGAAATCCCGTTCTTTCAGCTGCAGGAGGCAGGGAGCCTTGTTTTTTTCCCATCTCCTACCCTCTGCTGAGCCGCCGAGTGTTTCTGCCTCAGCTATAGAGTTTGCTTCCTCATTGCCACATGCACTGCTCGGGCGGCAACCTTGTGATGCCCGGGTGCCGGTCTGATTCTTTGTCCTTTTAGTCTATTTAAGGTATTTTAATTGAATCGGGCGGAGAAAAAACCCAAACCACATAGACAACCCCAAGGCTTCAGGACTAGATCCGCCTCCCCCCAAACAACAAATGGTTAAATAAATAACGAGATGCCAAACCAACCATCACCAAAGGAGTAAGCCAAAAATCAGCGTCAGCGCCGCAGGAAACGGGAAAGTTTCTGCGCTCTGAAGCTGGCCCCGCGGTACCGCGCGTAAATGCAAGAATCCAGGGGGAGCGGAGCGGAGCGCGGCCCCGGCCCGGCGTCTGCGGGAGCCGGGGCTGCACCGGTGCGCCCAGCCCCGCACCCGGGAGCGACAGCCCGAGAGATGCTGCTGTGACTTGGTTCTGCGCTGGGAAATGAACGGCTCCGAGCCCCCACCCCCGTCTCCTCCCTCCTTCTCCTCCTTCACCCTCCCCCGGGTCCTGCGGGGAGGCGGGTTTAAGGTGGGTCGTGTGGCCGCGGTAACTTTCCTAACAGAGCCAAAGAGGCGCCCGGAGTCCCCCGCAGCAGCATCGGCTCCCCGTCCTGGGCAGCGGCCCCGGCGCGGTGCACCCGTGCGAGCGGCCCCGGCTCGGCCGTTGCAGCCCGGGCTGCCGCTCGCCGCNTCCCGCCGAGGTAGGTGCGAGTCGGGACAGGGGCTGGGCGCTGCGGGGGACGCGGCGCCGGAGCCCCTGTGTCGCCGGAGGCCCCGCGGCTGCGGCCCCCCGCGCCCCGGTTGTTCTGGCGCTGCTGCTGCTGCGGGGCAAGGAGCTGCCTCTGCACCCTCTGGCTGCAAGGGAGGAAGCCCCCCTTCCCTGCTCCTCCTGGAACTAACTGCCCAGGCATCCAGGACGAGCCCGGGGCAGCGATCTCCCTCCAGCCTCCCGTTTCCGTCCCTTCCCTCGATCTTTGGGCGCTCGTTGGTGATTTTGGAAGTGCCGATCCAGGAGATATGTGCGTGGGTGAGATCTAACGGCTTTATTAGGACTCCCCTATCAGCGCCTCTCTCGGAAGCCGCCCCCCGCCGGTGGTTTGCTGGGGTGTTGTGTCGGCACGAACTTTGTTCGGGTTGCAGGAGGCAGGTCTGGTCCCCGCGTGTCCCCGTCCTCGGGCCGCTGCTCTGCGCGGGCGAGTGGACTCGCTGCTCGGGTCATAGCGGCTTCGCTTGTCGGAACAGGGCTCCTGATGAAGAGGGTCTTTGGGGCAGGGAAGAGGCACAAGGCAGAAGTTGTAGGATGGGGTGTGTAAGTGACGCCTGTTTCTTGAGGTTGGGGAGCTGGTGGAACCTTACTGTCGGTGGTGCTACTCGCTGCTGCCAAACGTTCCCTTCTTTTGCCTAGGAAGAACTCCGGCCACCCTGCCAGATGGCTCTTAACAAAGAGAGAGAAGTTTGGGAGCGTCAGGACATCAGCTCCCAAATTCAGTGCTCAGCTGAGATCCTCAGCTGACAGCACAGAGTTCTGATGCCTGTGGTTATTAATATTCATCTGCAAGCACTGGGCATCTGGTTGGCCTGGAGAGGTGGGCAGAGGATCAATGTTTTGTGAAGCCAAGTCAGCCAATCTCTCTAAGTATCACAGGGGCTGGAGATTTCAATAACCCCTGTGATCACTATATACTGTGAAGGCTGCCCTGTGCTCCCCAGCAGGAAGAAAGTCTGCAGTTAACTAACAGGAAGTCTACAGTTCATATCTTTATGACCTCCTGGTTTAGAACATAAATATGTAACGTATGAATTTACTAGAATGTAGCAGCCTGTCTACCTTCCATATCCCGTCAAATGGGGGAGACCCTCGCCCCCCAGTCAGGCTCAGTCCTGCATTTTGGCAATAGAAATCTCAAGTCAGGTGATTGATGTTACGACTCTTAATTTCACATTAGGGGGCTAATTAATTCTGCAGAGATTTCTTCTGGGATATCCAAGTCTCAATCCAAATCCTACCCATTCTGTTAGATTTCTCTCAGAGTGCAGCCAGAACTTTTCTGTCCCTCTCTCTAGACCTTCCTTAGATGTCCACTTCGTTACTAAATCTCACAAGTTTTTCTTCCCAGAGTAATGTCTGATGGTGGTATTCTTTTAGGTGTATTGCCTTGCTTATAGTAGTGCTAAGTAGAAGTGAGTAAACCAACTAAACAGTCCCATCATAGAATTTGATTTTGTGTGATCTTTTACAGACTGAGGATCTGGTCTTGCAAAAGCTTATGAACAAGTTTATGTTCATGGGACCTGGTCCAGAGTCTGCTGAAGTTAGCGTGAGGCACCTGAATTGGCTTTGCATTAGGACAATAAATACTAGTCAGCATGTGTGTTTAAGGATAATGATATATGTTTGCAAAATTAGTTTCAGTGCAAGTGCGTGAGTTCTTATTTGTCAGTAACAACCTCTGGAGGCTTCTTCAATGTTCAAACTGTTGAACTTAGTTTTCTTTCTGCTTCTTGTTAATATCTGAGTAAATTTGTTACAGAATTATGCAAGTTTTATGGTGAAAATGTTTCAATATATGAAACATTGCAAATGGTCATGTGCTGACTATCCCTTTTTCAACATAAAATTTCAGTTTTGTCTTTCTTTCCAGTCACCCGGTCATCTACTTTATAAAATTTCATAGTTTTAATTAAAAAATTGGCTGAGGTAAAATATACAATAATAGGAATGCATTATGTTGGTCCTGGTTTGTACTTACTGAAAAAGGACTAATTTGATCTGTTGTTTTACAATTAAAAATACATTGATAGTCAGAAATATCAAATAGAAGCCCGTGTCCTCTTTTAGTAAGTTGCATGTCTGTAAGCATATTTACTATGAATGGGGCATTCGGCCATTTTTACTTTGAATAATCCATCGTGTTTTAAATGCTAGGCAGCAAAATTAATATTTAAGCAAATGCATATAGCAAAACTATAAATCTCTGAAAACAGTTAATTATATTGGAACCATGAATGTACCTTCAAGTACAGCCTGTATAAACTATTTCTCTGTAGCATGATCACAATTCTTGCAAACCTTTTATCCTTGTCTGTGCAATCGTTTCCAATTCTGTGCTCCTACAAAGCATGTGCTTGGTTATTGTTTTCAAAACCATGTGGTTTGAGCTACTATTTAAATATAATATTTATGATACTACTTTGGTTGTTCAGCTTAAAAAGAGAAGTGCTGCATACCATTGCATACTAAAAAGCTTCTATATAATTACTACTTTTTGCAGTACTGCTGTGCAAATCTCTGGGGCAGGAATTTAAATGGAGACTTTATACAGTTCACAGTAACTTTATATAAAAGCTCTGAGCTCTTTTTCTTGAAGCATGGGGGCTGCAGTGGAAGTATGGTGCCTGCACTAGTGTTTACATTTTAATTATTGCACCTTGCGTGCTTGCTGTTGGCCTTCGTGTACTTCGAGGCACATAGAGCGTGTGTGGTGCGTTCCCACAAGCTATCCATCTGTACCACTTTGGGTTCGAATTACCTAGTTACACACTTTGTTCTTATTGTCATTTTATACAAATATGTCAATTCTGGTTGCATCTTGCAGAGGAGTGCTGGGAGGCATGGGGTTACTTACACTGCCCCTCTCTCCCTTGCATAGCTGTGCAAAGGGAACTGCAAGAGTCAGAGCCTAGTTGCAATGCAAAGCTGAAGTCACTGGGAATGTCTCCACTGGTGGTGACGGACTTTAGACCGTGCTGTAGTTGCAGGTAGGATTCAGGTCTCGCAGTCATCTTGGGTTCTCCAGGGTATCCTACCTGGTCTCTAGTTGCTGCTCCATCAGCGTTTAGTTGTCATCTGAGACATACGTCGTGTCTGGTGCCCTGTGCAGATATCTTGGTTTTCCTGGGGTGTCTCAGCACTTGGCATCCATGTTTAGGCAACTGAGTCCTTCCCTGTCAGTCTCACATGTTACTAAAAATGACAAATATGTAAAAGCTGGGATCAAGGAAATAGTTACAATTACCTTTGTGAATAAATGAGTTACCTTTAGAAAGGGTTGTTCAGATGTTAATGGAAAAGATGAAAAAAATTCCACCTCATTGTTCTGCACTGTGCAGGCTGACCATGCTGCGGTAGCGATTGGTACTTTTCTTTGCACAAAACTGATTGAAACCTCAGTAAGGAAGTTCTGTATGTTAAGGAAAGAGATGAAAAAGCTTGTAGAAAATTAAAAGAGCTACTCTTAAAGGAGACAAATCCCAGATAGAATCAGTTTTAAAGATTGTCAGATGAATTTTGCCATGTGATACTTCTATAGAGAGGAGGAATCTTGTTTAAGAGTTTACAGAATGTGATCCTTACCTTAGGAATTAAAGATTATGTAACAAATTCATGAACAGACAGTAAGTATTCCATGCCCTTGTGAAGATCAGACTCAGTAGCTGTGAAGCAGCGGGCTACAGCCCAGAGAATCTAAGGTGTTCAGTCAGGATGTCCAAAGACAAGTTCAGAATTCTCTAAGATAAGTGTGTTTACAAACACTTGTATATGAACAGTAGTGCTAAGCCCTTCAGGCTGTTTCTCCTGTCTGGCTGCTGCTCTAAAGGGAAAGTATTGAAATTTGTATGAAAGCTTCTTTCTGAGAGAGGGAGAGAGATACAAGATGAAGGTCACCACTTAGCCTGCTCACAGAAATGCAGCAGGAAAGAAGAGCGCATCCAACTCACAGCAGATTGCAAACAAGACCAGAACTGGTAGGCCTAACTTTCTCCTTTGCAACAAGAACTGGCACAGAGAATTTCTCCTAGTAACAGCCTGACTATAAAGGCTAATGAATGAATAGGCATGAGGCTGAAATCAGCTTCACTGCTAGAGATAGGATAGGCTCTGCCTGGTAGAGGAGTAAGACATGGTAGCCGAGCAAAAATAGTTCTGTGCTCGAACTTCACATACTTCATTTTCTAGGTTTTTCAACCCAACACATTTTATGAGCACTGACAGTCACTCTGAAAAATATTTTGAAGAGTTAAAAAGGCACCAGAGAACTGCCAGAATATGACAGCTTAAAGGTTAGCCAAGTGTGAAATTTGTGAACAAATCCTTTTTTAAATTTTTTTTTTGTTTTAATATTTTAATTTAACTGGTAGATAGGAGTGGAAATGGGTCCAGGTTCTCTGAAGTTCAGATATGCAGCTGAAGTTTTCCTTAACCTTTTTTCTTGGATCCCTTGCTAAGACCTAGACTTGCTAACCTCCTGTTTTTATCACAAGTCTTATGGTATGTGATTTTTTGCAGGGTTTATGGAGCATTGTGAACACGTGAAAATCTGCTTTCTCTGGAGCAAAGACGTTAGGAAAAAGCTATAGAGAAACCATGAGGCGGAGTACTGGAGCTCCAAAGCTCTTCAGTTAAAGGACGTAACCTTTTTCTATAGATTGTACAGCTAGATAAGGTGATTGGGGAGCATATTCTACTTTTTCATAGGGTTTGAATCTTTAATACTCCCATCTGCTTTTGAGGCAAATACTTGAATAGTAAAAACTGTCATTGGATGCAGCCATTTTAAGAGCTTTTAAAGGTTTTTAGAGGGTTTGGTACAAATTTTTCTCCCTTTTTTTACCAGCATAAAACACAGAAGTATACTGATACAAAGCCAGTGTAAGCATGAGGAGAATCAAGTTCTTTATCATGCTTTTAAAATCTACCAAGTGAGGGAAGCACGGATGATTTGTAAGTAGTCGACTGGCATATGGTACCATTATGATAACATCATGTTCACAGCACTTTCCAGATTGATATACAACCTTTCTAAAATAAGCTCGGTAGAAAAAGAAAAAAGAATGTAAAGTCATTTAGCAGCCAACAGGCTTTTGGTAGCAGCATAGGACACTGGTAGGTGACTTCACTGACACTCAGTTTGTCAAATGAGTTGTGCATCATAAGTCTAGTACCTACTTGACAGGCAGTCACTCCAGAAAACTGCCGTTGCACTTCGTACACTGGGGTCTGATTTGTGCTTTCTTAATTCACAATGAAATGCTGCATTCATTTTCATTCCATGCAGTCTTGGCGAAGTCATGGGGGTTAGCACAAGGTATAGAATTTGTTTCTCAGGAGGAAGTCCAGTATTAAGCCCTTTGTTAGCAGTGTAAGAGGAAAGGCTGGGGTTATCTGGGGATGGAGACTGAATTATACTCTAGTTCTGGATGGAAATATCCAGACTGAGATTGAAACTGTCTCATTGACATGCTGTGTCATTTATGGTTCTCAAGGAATGGTAAAATCATAAATATTCTTAGAAGCAGGAGCCTTGACAAGACAAACTATGGCAGTGTTTCACTATTCAGAGGGGTTTTATCTACTTGCCACAGCTAGCTTAATTCTATTAAAGAATTAAAACAATGATACTTTATATGTCATTATTATAGCATAAATTATACTTCTGTTTGCCTTCATTTAAATGTAAAAGCTGTAAATATCACTTTAAAGAACTGCTGGCCGATTAATTTGAAATCGTATTAACTTCTGTGTGTTAAAATGGATAAGGCAAATCAAAACCATTAAAGTTATAACACCTACCATTTCTCAAACTTAGTAAAAATGTCCAGTGTAGCAATGTTCGTCATCCCTTCTGCTCTTCTAATTTCCTTTTTTTCTGCATATTTCAGGTAGGCATTTTATCAACCAAACAGGGCCAATCAGTTGTTTTGGTTTTTTTTAATAGATACAATTTGAGCATCAGAAAATTTACTTCTCGATGTTACTGTGGATTGCCTTCTACACAACACTGTGTGACTAGTCAGGCACTGAAACGCTAGGGAAAGAAGAGGTTTAGACCAGTGTTTCTTTGCAAAGGGATTAGACATTTGGAGGCTTGTTTTTGCAGGTGGTATCACCTCCAGGATGAATTGCCTTCCGGATGTGCTGCCTGCCCCCTTCCTCCAAGGAAGTCAAGGCAGTCCCTGCTAGTCTGCTAGTCATCAAGGTGGACAGGCCAGGCCAGGCCAGGCATCTAACTTTTGGATTACTCAAATCTGGTGAGATGAATCCTGCCCTTTCATAATAATGCCTAGTTTCCATTGCACTTGTAAAGAAAGGTAAAAGGACTAAAACCTTTATTGTAAATGAATGAATTAACAAATTTGAAAATAATGATTTGTAACTCTGAGCTTTAGTTTAGGTATGACGGGTTTTGATAGCTATAGTGTTAAAGCAGGACAGAGCTGTGCATGTATCTCATATAGAGTGATATTTTTGCTGTTTTGCTGTAAGCTTTCCCTGAATGAGGATTTTTGGATGTAGCCCTAACTACTACGACAGGAAATATCATTATACTTAGGTAGAATTTTGTTTTGAGAAGCAAAGTACAGTGACTGCAGTCATTGACTAGAACTACCAGTAATCACTTTTCCAGAAGACTGCAAAAATGGTGAAAAATAGGTAGTCCAACAAATCAGTCTTCTTTAGTGGTGGTAAGTGTAAATTACAGTGAGAAGTTCTTTTGGTTTGGAGTCTTTGGTGCCATTCTAGCTGTCATTAATTATGTATTACATGTTTGAAAGGAAAGACATCGGTAGCCTATAGGATGTATTTGCATAGTAATTGAGGATTGATTAGATGCAGTCTCTGCAGTGAGGGCTACTGGAAATCAGTCACAGAAATTACAACAGTGGTAAATTTATAGTGAATAATGATGGTCAAATGTACAGAATGATTTGTGTGCTGCGAATGGAAGGAGACTGATTCGCACGGTACCGAGGGTCCATCCGCTTGTTACCTAGCACTGGATTATAAGCTCTTCAGGGCAGAAGCTGTGATTTATGTAAACTGAGGTCTGTCGAATGACAAAATGCCATCTGCTGTTTGTGGTCAGAAGATGGCGAAGTATCAGTTAACAAACAAATGAATGCAGTGGGCACTCTTAACAGTTGAGGCAGGTGCTACATTCGTTCCAGTCCACAGGAATTTTGAAAAGTTTTCTTCTTCTTTGTCTTTCTTTTTGATTTATATTGTACCACTTTGGCTGATAAAGATGGAAGTGATATTTGTTTCTCAAAATATGTTCCACGGTGGTGTTTGTGGATGATCTGAGTGCAGCCTGGAAACCGAGCTTGTTCCTCTTGCTCTGATCTGTAAAATGCAAAACCTGTGGGATTTCTGAATAAGGGGCAACAGTGTTAAACAAGAAAGGCAATGGAAAATAGCTTGGCAGGCAGAGGTGTGTGGATAGGAATGATACAGCAAGTTACTTTTAAATATAGAAAGGAGCAAGAAAAAGAAACACAACTGGGGAAATAAGCAAGAGGAGACCGAGAGACAACTAAATAAAATTGAGCAACCAATAAAAGGCTCACCCAGAAATTACTGAGTTAAATGAGAACGGTAAATTGAGGAATCAGATCTGTGTTTGGTGTGAAAAATCCTTTTGCTTGACAGAAAGAGAAAGAGAGACAAAGAGAAATAGTTAGCAGGATGCTGCTGCGCTGGTTAATGTCCAGCATTTTATGCTGATGCTTTCTAGTTAATCCAGGCAGCCTCCTAATTTTTGTCAGCAGATACTTTTCCCCCTGTTCTTTTATTTTCCTGCAGGTCTTTCTTTTGTCTTATCCTCCTTAGCAGGATTTTTTTAGGCTTTGTTTAAGGATAAAGTTTTCCACTTGAAGGGCGGCTTGATAGAACATTAAGCAGAGGACAATTTTAGGGTCTGTGTTCTCTTGTAGTAGAGAGCTAAGTTTAGGTTATTTCTTCTGCATGCAGGCATTCAAAAAACAGGAGACCTACTTAAAATAACGTGCACTAGAAGCGAACTCAGTTCTGTTGACTTTTGTAAAAGAAACATGTTCGCACAGGTACTCTGGAGTGAAACGGACTCTGACTTTCATACACAACTACTGAAGGTGAAGGCAAATAGGTATTCTGAGCTTGCAAAAGTGCTGTTGTGGTGTAAATTTTGGTAATATGGCACACTTATTTACCTGAAGGGATACATAAACGTTGTTAGGATCTGATTGTTCTGTTCTGCTGAATTGTGCATGAAGCAGCACCCAGGAGGGGGTAGGACTGGTGTCTCGGTGCTGCTTTTCCACTTTGTGATGGAACATGGCCTCAGTTTGGCCAATGTTGTAAACTTAACAGATGCTGTGCCTGCCCTACTCCACTGTGGGCTGCTACCACCTGCCTGCTATTCTCCAAGTTTCTGTGTGTCTGGCTTCAGCAGTGCAATCCCCAACTGCCTTTCAGTTGCGGCTTTCCAGGTGGTGGTTGGTGTTTGGTTTGGTTTGGTGGTTTGTGGGTTTTTTTGGTTTTTTTTTGAGGATCTGGAACAGACACCACATTGGTGTTTGGAATAATGGGAGTTTGGCAGTTTACTGGGGACAGCACCAAAGAGAATAAATAGAGAGAGTGACAGGAATTCAAGTTAATTCTGGAATAAGTAGTAGTACCCAAGGAGGACATAAAACTCTGAAAGATCAATATTTGGGTATGTAGATGTATCTTGAGGCATTTAATAATTTCAAAAAGCTAGAAATGTAATCATACAAAACAAGGATGTCATCTTACAAAACTCAAAGGATGTGGAGTCTCCATCCTTGGAGCCCTGACGCTGAGCTGGGTAACTGGCTCAAGGCAGCCCTGCTTGAGTAGGGGGGTTGGAGCAGATGACCTCTGGAGGTCCCTTCCAACCTCTACCACTCTGTGATTGTGTGAAATTGCGATGAATTAAATACTTAACAGTTGCCACTGAAAAGTGAACAAACCTGCCCAGTATTCTTTCATGGATGCTGAATTCACAAGAAGATATTACTAGAGTTCTTGTTAATGCTTCTAGGTAGTTTGGGGTTTTTCTTTTTTTTTTTTTTTTTTCCTTTTTTGCCATTGCCAACAGAGTGCATTATACATTTGTTAGCTCTAGATTTACTTCAGTGAACCCATTTAGGAACATTGGCTCTCTTTACAAAAAGGTTACTGTTTTAATTTAAAAATGTCTCTTTTCCATATTCTGGGATGCTTGCATACCACTTGTTTATTACATTGTGTGGGAAAAATAAAAAGTAATAGAAAGTCTTAACTCTTGCATTAAGTTCTGGAGAGTTCTGGAGAAGAGATCTTGTAAGTCAGTACGCATAAAAATAGCACTGTTAGGAGGCTATGTTGTAAATTATAAGCTTGACTCCTTGTGTGTGAGGGTTAGTACATCTGCTCTCATGAGTCATTCTGGTTAGCTGTGTGAAGAATGCAGTCTTAAAAAGTTATGTCACTTCAGGTAAATTCTTAAGCCACAGTTAGAAAGATCTTCTTGTGAGCAGATATGATCCCTATTTAGACCATCTGATCCACTCACGGAGCAAGCAGTGCTTGAGTGTTTGCATTTCATACTGAAAAACCCAGCTGCTAGTCAGACATTCTTTCTTTCCAGCTAACATCTTGGACATCTGTGTGTGAATTAAAAGAAGTCTTGTGTTGCGTGTTGCCTGTCA
>VZTL01047357.1:12147-25434 GCA_013400535.1 Scopus umbretta
GGGCGCCCTTGATGCCCGTGGCGGGGGCCGGCGCCTAGGAGCAGCGGGCGGCCCGGCGGCTGGCGCGCCTCGCTGCTCTGCTGGCGGCACTGCTATCGCAAAGTTTCAGCTATTTTAATGTACTAAAAGCCAGGATTCTAATTACCGGCCCTCCCCGCCCCCACCTCTCCTTCTAGGTAGGCGACAAATATTTTTATGCTGTGGATTAGAGAACTTTGTGCATGGAAATTTACTGACTCCTGAGCGGTCTCCGTCTCGGGGAAAGGGGGGAGAGGATTTCTTTTCATCGCAGTTTATTTTCTGTTTTCCGGACCACAGGATTTTTGGAGCTATATGGAGGGACCTCAGGATGGTGTGCACCAGGAAAACCAAAACTTTAGTGTCCACTTGCGTGATTTTGAGTGGAATGACTAACATCGTCTGCCTGCTGTACGTGGGCTGGGTCACCAACTACATTGCCAGTGTTTATGTGAAAGTGCAGGAGCCGATCTCAGACAAAAAGTTAGAGGAAGACAAAGGGGACACTTTAAGGATTATAGAAAGGCTGGACCATTTGGAAAATGTCATCAAGCAGCACATCCAAGGTACCACCTTCCCCCCGCTTGCTCTCCCTCCTCCCNCGGCGGCAGCCCCGCCGGGCCGGGCCGGGCTCGGCCCGGTGCCGTAGTAAACCCGGGCTCGGCTCCGAGCCTGTCTGTGTCCTGCTGAAGTCGGGGGTCCGCGGGGAGGGCTCGGCGCGAAGGGCGGGGGAGCCTCTTCCCACCTTGCTGTTGTCGTCATTGTTTCGTGTTTGTTGTTTGTCGTCCCCCAGGGGGGTTGCTGCGAGGGGCATTTTTGTTCTCCTCCCGCTGTAAGCGTGACTCTGCTGATCGGTGCCGGGAGGCTGCGTGTGTCCGGGGGTGCTCAAGGTTTCCCCGTCGTGCTGGGAGCCGCTTGGGCTTGTACCGGGGGCAGTCTCTCATTTGCGTAATGCCTTTTTTAATTTGATCTCCCCTCGGTGGCAGCTCTGGGAGGAGGGTTGAAGTGGGCAAGCGCTGGGGGAGAAGATGACTGTTTCCTGGTGGGAGTTGTGGATTTTGCATGACTTTGCTTTGCTGGGTGATCTTTAGTGTCTGCCTTTATACTTCTGTCGTCTGCGTGGCATCATGCAGTCATTCCCTCAGTCTGCGAGGTGGGTTGGGTAGTAAGGAGGCTGAGGGTGGTGGTAGGTGAGAGCTCTTACAAAATCTAGAGGGACCATCTTTCTCCGCTTCTGCATAGCCTCTACTGAATGTTCAAATCACAATTCTAGTCCCTCCTAAATCTGAAAAAGGAGAGCAAACCATCTGGTGAAGGATACCTGTCATCACCAGTGCAAGAATCTTTCAGGCAGCTGTGGCCAACAGGTCTTCGGGGAATATGAAGAAAGGTGGAACAGGCAGGGTAGCTAATCCCGTATGAATTGGGCTTCCTCTGCTTGTCCATACTCGTAACTTTGCAGCACTATTAAAGCCCAGCTATTTTGCTGCAACTGGTATTGATATTTTTTTAAATATGACGCATCATCATTCAGTTTGTATATGCCTTCATTTCTCAGATAGTCTTGTCATCTTGGATAAATTAGCAAAATACTACTTTTTTTTTTTTTTTCTGGAGGATGAATTACAGCAGCTCCTGCAAGTTTTAAGTTCTGTCATGCAGTCCTTAAGTTTTTCTTGATTCCTGGAATGGATTTTAAAAAGGAAATATATTCTTGTCTGTGTGCCAGTGGAGTGCACTGTGGAAGCATGTATGAAGGCAGGCATTTTTCAAAAGGCACTGTTAAAGAGTTAGATACATGAAATTAATTGACTTCCCATATGAGGTTGGAGCGTAGCTCCTTCAGGTTTGTTGTTGTAAAGCTCCAATACTCTTATTTCTTTTCAAGGAAAATAACAATGTCCATGTTGGCATGTTCCTTTGGTCAGTGGTTCTTCTCAGAGTAGTAGAGAAAGGTATACTTAAATCAGGAGAGAGTATAGCATGTATTAGAGCATAAACTTTTTTTGTGACTTTTTGTGACTATGCATAAACTGAACCAGAAGATATTTTCCTTAAATAATGTTTGTATGGAAGTTAAAGAGAGGCTTCTAAAAATAATTAAGTGAACAGTTTGGTGAAGTACTAAAATATATTTAGGGGGAAAAAAAAAGTTTATAAAGTTCTCCNCCCCCTTGCCCCCCCTCCCCCCCGCCCCCCCCCCGCCGCTGGCCGTGTGCACTCTCCGTCCCCTCCCGCCGCGGTTGCCGTCGGTGCGGGCGACATCTGTGTGGCGGCCGGGGGGAGCCGTTCCTCCGCCCGGAGGAGCCGGGGGCTGCGGTGCCCGTGGGAGTCCCCGGCGGTCCCCTCCCGGCGCCTGGCGAGAGGGGCGGCGGGGGAGCCCGCCCCGCTGCCCTCCCTCCCTCCGCCCGGCTCGGCCTCCGCACNTCATGCAGTCATTCCCTCAGTCTGCGAGGTGGGTTGGGTAGTAAGGAGGCTGAGGGTGGTGGTAGGTGAGAGCTCTTACAAAATCTAGAGGGACCATCTTTCTCCGCTTCTGCATAGCCTCTACTGAATGTTCAAATCACAATTCTAGTCCCTCCTAAATCTGAAAAAGGAGAGCAAACCATCTGGTGAAGGATACCTGTCATCACCAGTGCAAGAATCTTTCAGGCAGCTGTGGCCAACAGGTCTTCGGGGAATATGAAGAAAGGTGGAACAGGCAGGGTAGCTAATCCCGTATGAATTGGGCTTCCTCTGCTTGTCCATACTCGTAACTTTGCAGCACTATTAAAGCCCAGCTATTTTGCTGCAACTGGTATTGATATTTTTTTAAATATGACGCATCATCATTCAGTTTGTATATGCCTTCATTTCTCAGATAGTCTTGTCATCTTGGATAAATTAGCAAAATACTACTTTTTTTTTTTTTTTCTGGAGGATGAATTACAGCAGCTCCTGCAAGTTTTAAGTTCTGTCATGCAGTCCTTAAGTTTTTCTTGATTCCTGGAATGGATTTTAAAAAGGAAATATATTCTTGTCTGTGTGCCAGTGGAGTGCACTGTGGAAGCATGTATGAAGGCAGGCATTTTTCAAAAGGCACTGTTAAAGAGTTAGATACATGAAATTAATTGACTTCCCATATGAGGTTGGAGCGTAGCTCCTTCAGGTTTGTTGTTGTAAAGCTCCAATACTCTTATTTCTTTTCAAGGAAAATAACAATGTCCATGTTGGCATGTTCCTTTGGTCAGTGGTTCTTCTCAGAGTAGTAGAGAAAGGTATACTTAAATCAGGAGAGAGTATAGCATGTATTAGAGCATAAACTTTTTTTGTGACTTTTTGTGACTATGCATAAACTGAACCAGAAGATATTTTCCTTAAATAATGTTTGTATGGAAGTTAAAGAGAGGCTTCTAAAAATAATTAAGTGAACAGTTTGGTGAAGTACTAAAATATATTTAGGGGGAAAAAAAAAGTTTATAAAGTTCTCCTACCTTATTGAAACCACTTACTTAATAAGAGAAATAAATAAATGAAATAAAAATCACAGGTCATTATCCCCGAGTGGATTTTCTGTGCTTTTACTCGCCAGATCATAATAACTGGGGTTCATGAGGAATTCCTGTGGCAGCAATTGCAGAATAAGATGTTATTTTAATCAGATTTTGCTTAGCACTGTCAGAGGCCATGAATTCTAGGTCATGGTGCAAACTCACTGAAGTCATTGGAAGGAATATCCCAAGTTTGACTGGGTTTGGGATGAGCTTGAAGGTCAGGATTAAGAAATTATAAGTTTGAGATTCATTGTCACAAATTGGATAAACCAGCTGCCATAATGGTTCTGGACAAGGTTACAAGGGTTATCTGTAGTTTGCTGTTCAGCTTCCTGGGACGACTACTTTTTTATGTTGGAGAGAGGTGTCAATAGCTCAGATGTTCTGCAGTGCTGAACAGGCATGAAATTAGCATGGGTAATAGAATTGAATTCCATAGGATATCATGCAAATACCAGAGAGCTCCGACTGCCGTGTTTTACACATGGGGTTACACTAATATTTCATTTTAACTTGTTTTCGGATTGAATTGTTTAATTGGATGCCATCTGGGAATTCCTTTAGCAGAAGAATTGCAGTCTTGTAATATTTTCTCGAGTGTCCTGGAAATGAGAAGGAGTAAGAGGTGCCTTCATGTAAAACACTTTTTAAAGTATGTATTTTTAAAAAGACATTTTCATGGCAAGAAAAGTATTGGACTGAAAAGAAATTTCCAGATAAGAGAAGTTCAGAGAGAATGAAAATACGCATGCCTTGTGTTCTGAAAGAACAGTATGGAAAGGGAAATACTGGTACTGGCCAAGAGTGGAAAAGTTTGAATGCACAAGTATGGACCAGCCATATTGCATGTCTTGCACTGCTGTGTATCCATGCTTCTGCACATGTCGAAGGACAATCAGTTCTTGGCACACTGGAAATGGAATAAGAGCACGTGTGTCTGCTGTGCCTGTACAGTACTTCTCTGCTTCCTTCTTTCTTCATGATGTGTTCATTTATGTCGCGTGGCCTGTGGGTGTGCTGTGCCAGAGTCATGCATCTGTATACTGACTTCTGTGGTGGGCAGGATTGGCAGCATTGTGGTCTAGTTGGGCAATGAGGACCACAGAAAGAAGTACTTCGTGGAGTGGAAACGTGATGCTGGGACTTGAACTTAAGCCTGGGAATCATGAATTCTCGGCTTGTGGCCTGCCACAGTTTACAAGATGGTTTTGGTCAAATCACTTTACCTTCTTACGATGACGATGACCTACATGCTTTCCAATGGCAGTGTGTTGTGATTGTCGTGTTAATTACATCTGAATGCCACCCAGCTTGTACTAAAGAGATTACTTTAGCTAATGTTAGCTGTCTCCTAGTCGGATATCTAACTACCCTCTTTGGTCAGCTGGAGGAGGGAGAGATCTCCAGTGTGTGATTCATTCCCTGTGTATTGGACAGGTGTTAGGGTGGAATGATTTGCTTTCAGAAATTGCTTATTTTGAGTTTGGGAACTAGGTCAACCCAGATCCTTAATTTCAGCCATCTAAAGGTTTGGATAAGTAAATCCCATGTTTGGTATCAACCGTTTATTTATTTCTTGATCTCAAACATGAGGAAGAATGTAGTTTGTAAACCTTGGGTTTGTGATAGCTATGTTTTGCAGCCTGGCTAGCTAGCTGAATTCCATAAGGTCAGGCTCACTAGGATTTGCATGGCTACTCTACCATGTCTCTTGCTCTTGTGGTGCTTTCCTTTTGGGAATAATAAATTGTTAAATCCCCTCAGATTATTTCCCTCAAGCTCAAAAGCAATTAGGCACGTTTATCACTCACTGCAGTGTATTTATTCCACTGAGAAACAAATCAGCGGTAGACAGTAGCCCTGGAAACACAGCTCTCACTCCACTACAGAGGGCCCTATATTCACAGTCTCTATACAAGCAAAGAGACCTGCTGTCCCAATGTAACTAATTGCAAGAGAAGGAACTTCTTGGATATCCAAGACATGCAGGATTAATCCCATTATTTTTTCGCTTTAGGCTGTGACTTCTCAAGTCATTCTAGATTGCTGCTTGTCAGTGGAGATTAATTTAAATTTAACTTTCATGCTCTTCCATGCTTAGGAATGGGTGCACTAAAGAAAATCTTAATATAGTGATTTCAGCGAGAAGACTGACTCTTAAATTGCGGCAAATTTTCAAGCATTGCTGGAGGTTCAGGTATTTCAAGGACCATCTACTGAAGACTTAATGATATTGATTATGTTGACTATGACTTGGTAATGTATTATTACTGTTATTAAAGTTAACTTGTTTGTGCTTTCAATATCTCTAGTTCTTTTCTAATTATATTTTATAATTATATTCTTTCTTGATGGTCTTTCTTTCGTGAGGATTTATTTTGCTGTGGTTAAGACACAGTGGCCAAAACTGAGAAGTGGTAGTCTGGCCTTATTAAGGTAACTGTATTTTATTGCTGGAGATTGAATGATTCCTTTCATGATTAAAGTTGTTTTTTCAGAATGAATTACTTTCTTTTTTTCCTTTCCTGATTGTCAGCTGGATTGCTCTATTAATTCTTCAGGTTTATACGATGGGAATAGCATGCCCGTTGCTATTTTTTTGAGAATGTATCTTGTGAGCCAGAAACAAGAAAAGTTTTATTTGGCTCCAAAGTGAGTGTGAATGGTAGCGTAGTGGGAAGGGAATTAACCTGGATTCTGTTTCCTTCAATCTACACAATTTCTGTAGTTCACGTGAAAGTCTTCAACAAAAGGTTAAAAAATGACTCAGGAGCAGAGGCTGGAAACTGTGACTTCTGTGCCCTCCATAAGTTCTCTTACTGCTAAGCTGGAGAATTTTGCCTTTTCTCTTTGGAAAAGTTCATTTTTGTTGACGTTTGTTATCTCTGCATAATGGCACAGCTTCAGTGGAAAGAGCGGATTATGTACTACAATCTCTGAGCGGATGATTTATGGGCTGTGCAGAGGTGGAGATAGCTATTCTGCTTAAGGTTCTGGACTCAGCTCAGTGCTTCATTTATGCTGGCTAGGTGTCACTTCGGAAAACGTTGCTCAGGTTGACACAAGCAGCCAGCAGCTGTGCAGAAATTCAAACTTAGGTCTTTTGACTTTCTGCTAGACTATTACGCCCATTTTAGTACTAACAAGTGATTTTATCTACACGGTCAAAAAAAAGAGAGATACATATGAAAAGAAAGGAAGACCTACACATAGCTGCTGGGAATTGTGTCCTATGTGTGAGATCAGCTGGGTCCCAGTGTCGTGCTGTCTCATGGCAATATCCGCCTTAGCAGTCCAATGTAAAAACCATTCTTCCTCTTGGGCATACTGTGGCCTGGGGTTGATTGTGATCTGCCAATTAACTGTTGTTGCATACAAGGGCTGGCAAAGAGAGCAGTGCAAGGTGTGACTTCTCTCAGGGCCTAAAACTCAAAAGAGCCTTTGCTCGGAGGAGCCTGTTGCTGAGGCCGCCATATGATGCGATCCATCTATCCTTGTTTCTTCGGTCAGAAAAAGATGGCTCTATCTGTACAGAAGGTACGCTGCATTTCTGAAGCAAACACAGGAGTGTTATTGTGCTTTGAGTTCAAGAGTACGTTTTTAGAGGTGGCTCCTACATGCTAATGATACTCTCTGTGTTTAAGGAACAGGGCGCAACTCCAGAGTCCCATCCCAGTGTATTGTTTGTTTGCGGCTGATGAAGTTTACTTTTTTTCTCTTGCATGAGCTGAGTGCTTATGAAAGAGTCTAGTCCTCTGCCTGCAGTAGTACAGGATCTGGGCCTGCAAGTGCATGTGTGCAAAATATGAGGCTTTCTGTTACATTGTAAAAAAAAAAAAGAGACTACAAACACTTGTTTATCACTGAGCCTGGTATGGGCTATGTGGTTTCTCCATCATCTCTGGGGCCAAACATTTGAAGTTGTTGCCTGTCTCTATTGAATGTTGATCCCTTGCCTCTGAGAAGCCACAGAAGCAGTTTGATTCTGTGTTCAACAGAAAGGTCTTGTCATCAACATTATACTATGAAAGCATGCATAAGCTGCAGTGTGACGGGATAACCAAATATTATCCATCTGAATGTTGGGGACGTGGTATGTAATGAAAATTTATGGTGATTTAAAAAAAGTGAGTTTTGGGCTCAGATCTTGAGACAGCGGTGGCAGTTGTGAAGATGCCTTAGCTGCCTTCCTGAGGATGATGGAGAATCCTTGGTTGCCATTAGAACAGCCCAGGAATTTGATCATCAGCTGCTAATGTGTGGAGTGTGGCAAGGGATGTAATGGGACATGAATCATCTCTAGCTGGTTAACAACTGTCCACATTTATTGCAGTCATAAGATTATGTTGTTAGGCTTGGCCCAGAGATTGGAGACTGGACTTAATACAGTGTGCTGTGGTGTCTTGGGATTGCCCGAGTCCAGAGCAGATAACTGTGCAACTGCTGATAAAAAGTGAAGTAATTTACTGGTCCACAACTAGCAAAACTGCTTCTTTAATGGAATTAAATTTTTGTTTAATGCAAAAGTGAAAACTGACTTCCTGTCTTGTCCTGCCTCCTCTGAGATTTATTCTTTTTCATTTGTCTTCTATATTGTTTTCCTTTTAATTTCCCTTATTTGTTTGTATTTAAAAATGTCTTCTAGTCTTCCTTGTTTTGTTCACTAAGCCATATTATGGCCAGAGTCCAATGGCATTTCCATCGTCTGTGGAGGAATCTTTCTGCGCTGCCCTCGGCCTTCCAGTGGTACCTTTGTAGCCTCTTTAGAAACTTCTGGGCTCCTTTGTTATAGGGACTTGAGAAATAGCTCAATAACAGGCTGTTTGGTGGGACAGTGTGGACAGGTATGCTAAGTAGACGCTGAAATTGCCACGTACCTGAAACTTAAGGCTCTGTCTTCATGCTCCCGTTACCATTAAATCTATTCTGACTACAGTTGTGCAGTGCAGATGTGTTCTCTGTGTACCAACATTGTTTCCATTTTCTTCATAAATTTTCTCTCCTCTAGTGGTGTTTTGTAACCAAGGTGCTATTTTTAACACGATATCCTGAGTTTCCTGAGGCAAAGGCAGAGATCGTTAGGAGCCAAAACCATGTCTGTAATTATTACAGCTCTCCAGCACCTCCTCTACCTGGCTTTGAAAATGAACATATGAGACTTTTCTAATTTTTTTTTTTTTTTTTTTTTAAATATGGAGATGGAAGGTTCAAGGTGCTACCTTGAAATTCTCTGCCTTTAAAATGCCAGAATGTCTTCTTATGTCCATAATGGATTCTTCGTATATTGTCTACTTAAATTATATGCATTTTAACATTTATTATTTCTATGATAATAACACTGTGGCAGCTAGCTGAAATCCTAGCTGTCTTGTGATCAGCACTGTACAAGTGTGTAGTGGAACCCTTGACTCAGAGGTCTTCATCTCCATGGATAAGATCTGCAGGAGCCAGGCAGAGGAGAGCTGGGCATATAAAGAATTGATATGGCCAAATTTATACAGACTGTTGGTGGCAGGTTTGATTCGCTGCCGGAGTTGCTCAGATGAATCAGACAGAAAGTCTTCTCCTATTAGTAACAGCTCAGAGAGAGTGTGTGAATCCTGCAGCAGGCAAACGTCACAGCATCGTGTAGTAGCCCCGTCTATTCTCCCACCATAGATCTTCACCTCACTGGTACGAACTTGAGGCTGACATGAACTCCGAACTATGAGATTAGATTTCTCTCCCAACATGTGTGTTACAACTAGCACATCTTAAGTACCACATAATTGCCTAATTCTCTGCTTGTATCTTGAAAATTTGTGATCTCAGTAATGTTGGTGGGGTGTGGAAATCCTGTTGGAGTTTCAGTTTTGCTATTTCCTACTTCCTAAATAAAACCCCTTTTTTTAATGTGAACGTTTGAATTTTCCTTATTAACGAGCTGTCACAGGTGATCTCTCAGAAAAAAGGATTTCTATAAGCAGCTTTCTGAAGAATGTAAGAAAAAGTATTTCTAGTTTTTTCTTCATAGATAAATGGTCATTCTAGTCTTCATTTTAAGGAGATAATATAGATTTTTAGCCTGTGTTACTTGCCCATATGTAATCTGGATCTAGCTAGAGATCTATTTCATGAATCATCCAACTAATGCAGTGAATTACCTGTCCCTGCTTTCATGGTGGAGTCAAATTCCTTTGAAGCTTTTCTTTCTGCATCAAGTCACGACTTGCCAAAGGCTTTGCAAGAAGGTTTGGCATGCCATAGGTAAAAGGAAAATGGTCACATAAACTTCTCCAGCACAGCAGACTCAGTGAGTCTGTACCCATCCATTGCAGGATTATCATTGCAATAAAGTTAGGGCTAGAGAAAACACCTTTGGGGATTTCTCTGTGCACAGAATAACTATATGGCTTGCAGAAGAGAGCACAGCATAGTTTTTAAAATAACTTTGTTCTATTTGTTTGTTTTTATCTGAGGTATTTGTAATTTTACCAGCTGTATATTTGCATGATCACAAGATGCCAGCTTTTCCCTCTTCTACTTGTGCTAACAGGAATTTTTTAAGTTGCTCAAGTGAAGGGTGGAGGAGTAGTATGATGTAATTTCTATGGTATTTCTAATTAGAAGATGTGTTCACTTCATGTGTAACAGTTTGGAGGATGAGGAGGGTCAGGGAGGAGGGAAGAGTAGAAAAAGCTAAAGGCTGCATAAGAGTACCTGAATGTTATATCCCTTTTTAGTTAATATTTAGTTAATACAGTTATTGAGTGGAACCTATTGAGTTTACACTAGTGTTACTGAAACTGGTGAAACTAGTGCTATTGACTTTCCATGGAGTGGAAAGAAACAACGCACCTTTTCTGATTCTGTTCTGAAAGCCTTTTACTTTCTTGTTGCTCTCAAAACCAGCTTCACATCTAGTAAATTATTACAAATATTGGCTTGTGTTAATTAAACCCAAATCTAGCATTAAAAAATGCTAGACTTAAATCTATTTGATACAGTTTATATAGATCTTTTAAAACGTGTAGTATCTTTAATGAAACAAGAAATATTTGGCTTGCATACAGTCAGAATATCACAAGCAAGATGCTGGTCTTGGCACTGAAATTGTGTCGTGGTTTGTCTCCAGTATTACAATCATGTATTGTTGTTCTGATCCTGTTTTTTTTCAAGAGGTAGTAGAGTTGCTACTCTGTGACTTTACATCATGATGTCAGCCATAAAGGATTATGACATCATTAAATTTAGATGTAATTGAATGAGCTATTTTAAGCTTCTGTTTAGCTAATATTTTCACATGGTTGTAAAGTCCTATAAGTATAAAATTAATTTCAAACTGTTAGGCATAAAACAAGCAAACTAACAATAAAAAACCCCTACAAGTTCCAAAGGGGTTTATAAAGCTGTGCATAGCGCCAGCAAGACTAGTGAATTTGTGCACTAAAAGTAGCGAGGCCAGAGCAAGCAGTAGCAAAGTGACGACAAAAGACTTATGTTCGGATAGATCATTCCACTTGCAGCTTTCATTTCTCTAAATGCAGGCACTGTAACAGGAATGCTTTTGGTGTAGAAACATTTTCATCTCATTGATTTATTGTTATACTTTATATAAATGCAATTCTATCAACAAACATGAGTGTTTTAGCACAGCTTATGTCTTTCTTACATGCAAATAGTTTAAAAACACCTTCATAGTGCTAATTCTAGTACTCTATTTTCATTTCAGTAGTGAGAAAAATTTTGCATGCAGATGAATATCGAAATATATATACACAAATATTTACTATATTAAAATATTCTCTATTAATAATAATATCTTGCTATATAAATGTATGTGTGTGTTTTTAACGGTTACACTAAGGATCCGTATGTCTTGTCTTGAAGGTGGGAAGGGTCTTCACCACTACCTGATATGGGCTGACATGGAAAAATTTGTAAATGGTAATACAAGCACAGAAGCAAGAACTTGATTAGAGCAAGTGGGAGCATGTTTGCATAATATCTCAGTATGGTGGCAACAGGAGCAGACTCTTGCAGTCTGGAAATGCAAAGGGCAGAAGTATTGCCTGACGTGCATTAAAATCAGGTTTTCAGACAGTTGTTAGTGTTCTCTGCAGTAGCTGAGTAATAGCTGATGGCCAGAGTGAACCCTGCACATTTCATCACTTATTAGTGGAGACTGTTTTCAGGATGATTGACTGCTATAGAAGCAGGTGTAATACTGGGTCAGAGAGTGAATGGGGAGCCACACTATTGATTTCTCATTTGAAGAAGTAAGCAAAGGTAAAGCTTTTTATGTTGCAACTTCTAGCTCTTAAGAGTAGATTTTTAATCATTCAGCACTGGATTCTTTTTTCATAATTAAGAAATAAACTACTGTTGGAGAATTTTTAAGTTTATGAAAGAGTAAAGTTCCTTGTCATAAGGAAGCCAGGAGACTTGAAAACATGTGAAAGGAAATGGAATGTCGTAATGCATGAAACATTCCTTGCCTCCTTGCAGTAACAACATGTCAATATGTTTTTGTCTGCTTGAAAATGTGTAGGAAATGCCTTTGATTTTGTAAAATTGCATGTAATTTCTCAACGTTTCTTTTGATTCCATTGACTAAAGCTTTTCTGCCTTGCCTAAAGACATTAAATAGCAAACCATCTGCTAAAAATGGATTGGCAACATTCCTGAAAATTAACATTAAAAAAAAGTTTAGTCTAAACATATTTCAAAGAATGTTCCTATTTGTGTTCTGAGACGAAGAGGGAAACAAAAGTTTCTGTTACGGTATGGCAAAAGGTTGCAGTACCTGGTCAAATACTGGTATTGTCTTCGTAACATGGAGAAAGAGATGTTGTCCATGGCAAAAAAAGCATACAGGTACCAGATGACGTAGTGTATACGTTTCATTACAAACTCTGACCCACGTGGCTGCGCGTTTACCACCTGTATGAGTTATACAGGAATTGATGGATAATCAGCCATTCAGCCCAAAGTACTCTGTGTGCGGCTGTGAGCAGTGAAGTCCACTGATTGCAGTTGCTAGCTCTGTGGACATGAGTGTAGGTTATAGAGAAACCCTTGTCCTCCCAAGTTTTGTTAATATAATGAGCTGGTAAATATAAAACTGGCATGATCATGGAGAGTGATGGTTTTTGGTTTTTTTTTTTTTTTAATTACACTTTGTTGTACTCACCAATGATTTTCTGATGTGATCTTTGTGTGAGCCGCTTTCAGACTGCGAGTGGCAATGCTGTAGTTGAGAACATGCTTATATGAATAAGAACTCTCAGTATGTTTGCAGTGTTGGGACAACAATAGGGAGTAAGTTTCTTGGCAGGTTAAGACAAAGAGTTTGTGCATTTAATCAAGCTTTTGTGGCTGGTTTTGCCAGGTAAGAATGCCATGTAACTTCCAAAAAAGGTCCATAAACTTCCATAAAAAGTCCATGTAACTTCCATAAAATTAGCTGCCCTAGGGGAAGAATGTCCAGGGAGGAAGGATTACTCAACACTGTGTGTCGTCACAGATTCAGCAGAAGGTAATTCTGGATATTTGTGTCTCCAGCAATTGGATTATCATTTTAACTGTCCAGTTAAGACAAACTTTAAACAGTAATGCCATCTATGCAGGTACTGTCCATTTGCACCCTGCTAAAAAGATACGAGGTCTTTATGTGAAAGTGAGAACAAGAAAGGCCTGGTAGGGGCTGTTCTGTCTTGAGATTTTCCCTTACATTAAAAACCGGAAGATATTGATG